>JABCKB010000055.1:0-45674 GCA_013184455.1 Fusarium continuum | reverse complement strand
CTGGCCGCATGTCTGCCTTCTTGGCCCTTTTGGCTTTCTTAGTCAAAGGTTCGACTGGGGAGGAAGCGGAGAGTTGCTCTTGGGCAGCGTTTAAAGGTTTTGCGGCCTGGTCTTTTTGTAGCCTCTCTCGAAGTGAAGTCCACATACCAGCCTGTTCGCCAACCGTCTGAGAGTTTGTCTCAGCTGTGTCGCTTCCTTTAAGAGCTCCTTGTGTGTTACTGGGGTCCTGGGCTAATGGATCGCCGGGCTTGGGACCCTTCTTCTTCTTGCTGGTTTTCTTGGGCTTGTCGACACCATAGACTCTCCGAACCACATCCAATGCTTCGTTGAAGTTATCATCAGAGGTTGTCGAATCCTTTGGTGTTCTCTCTCCATTCTTGGATGCTGTCTTTTGTGCTCTGGCAGCATTTCGCTCCCTCGCCTCTTTGGCCTCTTTCTCTAGCTTATTAATACGAGTCTGAAGCTTTGCCGAGGAAGCGTTGAGCCTTTTCAGGATGTCCTCACTGCCAGTTTGGGGTGTTGATAAGGGCTTCGTAGCGCCGTCCGGGTCGGTCTCTGTCACATACGATCGTAGGGGAGTGCATTGTCGCGGGCATCGTAGACAAGGCCGGCAGATATGCGCAAGGCCGGCCGGAGGCCCTACCCCACGTCGGACGCGAAGCATTGCGTCCTTTTCGAGGGAATTGTTCGATACTATAAAACAGGTTGACCAAAGTCGAGGTTCAACAATTGACGGCCAAGATGGACCGGTCCAAAAAATTCCATCGAAGCATCAACGACTTCGGTAATATTTCGGATATGGGACCCAGTTTGGCACGTGATTGGACAGCCAACATGTTCTGGGGAACCAAGCATCCAGTACCACAACAGCAGCAATCGTCATTCTGGAGCCTCTTGAGAGGACACCACAAAGGAACAACCTCTCGAAGCGTGCTTTTTTCTGCCGGCAGATTCTCATGCAATAGTCATGGGTGCGAGTGACTCAAAGCTCGTTTTCAAACGGGGCATCTTTCGTTTATCAGAAGAACGCCATATCCCAGCCGATGATGCCTACTGGACCTCTGTTCGTCGCCTACTTCACCTTACCATACTGAGTCCGTAGCTAGTATGCTAACATGATCCTGCTCAGTTCTGGGAGCTTCCTGAGTCTTCCGAGGACGTCTTCAGCTTATTCACCCCTGCCGATATTCGAAGAACTCGCGATCGCGCACTCGAGAACCTAGAAACCCTTATCCTCGCCGTCACTTCTCGCCTATTCATACTACGTCATCACCCATCTTTCCCTGATCCTGAACTCGCTCCAGAGCATGAAGCATTGAACTGCGTTCGAGTCCTCACACGGATCTTGCCCTATCTTTACGAAAAAGAGTCTCTTGGCGAGTGGGAACAACAATTCTTCTGGGCCCAACGGAGGAAGCGGACACGAAAAGCTGCCATCGCAAACGAAATCCTATTTGACGAGGCTCAAGAAGCCGAGCGCAAAACCGAAATCGCCGAGTTTGAGGAGGTGAAGCCACTTGCGGAGGAGTTGGTAGACACATTGGTGGATCTTCTATTCTTTTCTGACTTGACATTACCTCGACAACCACACGGACGATCCAAGGTCAGCTATGCGATATGGCAGAGCGGCGTGGGTTGTAACACAGCTGTTGCGACAACAAAAGAGTATGAGAGTAATCGATCAGAGATACTGCGGCTGCTCTTGACCCTCGCCGGTCAGAGCATGTACATGACGGCTGGTGTACTCCCACACAACGGCGTGCGGACGTTAACGCATCTATGTGCGTGTCCAGACAAACAAGTCGTGCTCTCGGTGCTCTGTTCTCTGCTCAACACGGTTCGTTCACACGATATGCCGTCTTCTTGGAGTATACTGACTTGTTTTCACTCAGACGTTGAAGTACAATCCTGCGACCTGGCGCGTGCCTTACAACACCCTTGTATTTAAGGATGGCAAGCAGATGCTCGTGACATACTCTCTGCAGTTCCTCTTGGTGCTCCTGTTGTACCCGATTCCCGAAAGTTCATCTAATCCATCACCCAAAAATTCATATCGCCATTTTCTTGGTCGACTACATCGGCCGCAAGATTTCCAATTCATTGTTGATGGAATGACCCGGATCCTAAATCAACCTCTTCAGGAGAAGTCCTCGTATCTTCCAGGCTCTCAGTCCTCTGGCCACTTTGCGCCTGAGATATTAATGCTGTTCTGGGAAATTCTTCAATGCAATAAGAGATTCAGGTCCTTCATCGTGGATACAGAGCGAGCGCATGACTTTGTCGTCCTTGCCTTATTTTATGCCTTGGAGTATAAGAATGATGCTACTAAACAGGGAGTTGTACGCATGTGCGCTTTCTTGCTCCAGACTCTGAGCGTGGAGGCTAATTTTGGCGCCAACTTGAACAAGTACTTTGAGGGCCAAGAGAGTCTGCCAGTGTCTATTCGTGTACCAGGGTTCAGGGGGACATATGCCGATTTCCTCATTCACTCCATCTACAATCTGATTACGACAAGCCAAGGGAAGCTATCAGCGATATACCCGGCTCTGCTGGCGGTAATCAATAATATCGCACCTTATCTGGAGGGCTTGAGTAATACCAGCAGCTCTAAGCTGATGCAGCTTTTCTCTTCCATGTCCTCGCCTTCATTCCTCCTTGCGAACGAGACGAACCACACTCTTCTCCATTCGCTGTTGGAGTCAATCAGTTCAATTCTTGACAACAAATACCGCAAAAACCCTGAGTTGGTATTTGCTATCCTGAAGAACAAGAAGAGAGTTGAAGCCCTGCGCTCGTTCACACTAGAGAGTGGCCAGGAAGAGATTGAGAGACGGAACAGGAAGAGGAAGGATTCTGGGCATCAAGTCGATCCATTCGAGGCCGCATCTGTCCGCAGCTCGGTCGACAGTTTTAGGAGCCCAAGCAGCGCTCAACCACGTCACACGTCCCTGGAAGAGGTCCCAGAGGACGGTGCCTTTGCCATCGGAGATGACGATGATGATAGTGAAGACGAGGAACACCATGCAACGCCTGCGCGATCAACTTCAAGTGAAGCTCCATCCCGGAGGTCCTCCACCCCCAACGCCGAGGATGCTGTTCCGACTCAATTGCGAGGGATGTCTGAGAAGGCCCGTGGTAAGATGCCAGCGGGTGTTCCGAGCTTCTCGCGGCAAAACAGCATGACAAGTCTAGGCGGGCAGTCAATATCAGGGCAATCGCAGGTCGGCGCATTCGAGCCGACGGCTTCATGGATCGATGGTTGGTTACTCGAATTACCCCTCCATACAATTCTGGCAGTCATCCAACAAGTGTCTGCTCTTTTGCCACGCCAAGAATTGACAGCCGATGTACCAACGCCAGAAACCCTTCGACGAATTTCAGGTGTCGAGGTTGTTGGCATCGAACCTTCAGCTCCTCGCGTACACTCATTTGAGTGGTCTCAGCTCGCTCTGGGCTGGTATGAATCTCTGCTATGGGGGGTCATCTTTACAAACGAGATGCAAGTGTCAAGAGGAACCATGGGCATATGGAATGGCACTTCTATCAAACTCTTCCGAGTTCAAGAAACGGCCCCAGAAGGTCCAACTCTAACTTCGCCTCGGGGTGCCGTGGACGCGGTTGGTAGCAATATTGTTTCGCGAATAGGGCAAATCAACCTTAGAGGTGGATCACAAGGAAGCAACCAGTCGCCACAGCGGAATGGCTGAGGAGCACCAATGGACGTCAACATTAGCCGCTCACTCGGCAACCTGCCGCTGAGCTTTAATAACGTCTCGCGCTCACCTAGTTACCTAAGCCCGAAAAGGAAGTGCTAGATTTAATAACTAGCCAGAGGCTAGCATGGAAATCTGCTAGACCGTTTCACGATCCTCTCGCGACGGTTCCCACCAGGTGCTCATTACATGTAGGATAAGAGAAAGGACGGTGCATGGAAGACGGAATAGTCTACATACAAGGCGTTTTGGTTGGTTCTGGAGTCAATGGAGAAGACACGCAATTGCATAAGCCTTCCAGGCTACGCACCTCAGTCATGGCCTCGGCTGTTCTTTTATACACTCTTCATCACATGAGATACTAGCTCTCTCGTTCCACCAGCTGGTGTTTCACGTTTTGACTCATGCGTGCGACTTGCATGTGGCGTTTGAAGATGGAGGTGGCTAGACCTACCTGCGACCAGCCACAAGCCAACGATATCTAGGAGACCCCCGCCAGGATAGTTTCTGCACCAGTTCAGTTCCCTGTTTTCAACAGCGAAAGTTGGCAGAAGTAGGCAAACAACGTGATTTGTTGTCGTTAGCGAGCACGGGTCAAAGCCACGTCTAATCTCTTGAGTGATCATTTCCGAAGTCCGCAAAGGGACTCGTATGCACCGCCACCTGTACCGGGGAGCTTCACTTTTACGACCAATCACGAGCTGACTCGGACCATTTGTGCCGTTTCCCCATGCGCTAAAGCCACAGCGGATGTCAGCCACGTCAGGCAGGGTGTCTTAATGCTAGCAGCTATCGCGACAAGGGTTTTGAGTTGAGAGTGGGTGGGTGTAAGGGTCCCTTTGTTTTTTTTTGGCCGGGTTACGAAAGCACTCAGCTTATTGTCTGGGTTGTATTTCTTAATTTTCTCGTCTGTCCCATCTTGTACGATTTTTTTTTTTGGTGTGGTTGACTTCAATCTGCTCTATTCTGTCGTCTAGTGAGACTTGAACAACATTGCAAGGCTTGGCTGAGCAGATCCGACTCTGCTCATAGAAGACTAGAGCATGTCTGAACAGCAACCCGGTGACTCCGGCGAGGAGGTTCAGCCTTATCGTATACGTGTGAGTCTGCCGAGACCCTTCGACTGAACAGTTTACTGATTAATTACTTAAATAGGTATCGAGAAAGTATCTTGATATCACGCGTCAGAAGCTGGAGCTTACCCGGCTGCCTCATGAGCCGCGCTCAAAAGACTGGTGGGAGCCAAAACCTCAGGTCGAGTCTTTGGTCGACTACTGGTGAGTCCAGCTTGTATCATGCTATTTCTTTGAGCAAAATTAATAAAAGCTTAGGCAAGAATCATTCTCGTGGCAGGACCACGAAGAGGAACTCAATCAAACTCTTGCTCAGTTTAGGACAAGCTTCTTGACTTCTACTCCGCCAACACCTGTCCGGATTCATTTCATTCACGCCCGCTCGCCGCACGCCAATGCTGTTCCTCTTCTTTTGATACCCCCTTTCCCTTTGACTAACTTGTCTCTTGGTCACCTTGTTCAGCCGCTGAGTGATCCTGAAGATGCTGGGGCGACCCAGCCATTCCATGCCGTGATTCCAGCTTTGCCCGGCCTAGGTTTTAGCGATGCTCTACCTTCCAACGCTCCTCCAGTCTCTACAACAGCTAAACTATTGGACGACTTAATGAAGAGGCTAGGCTACCAGCACTACATTGGTAGTAACGCTGGTTCTGCCTCAATTTCTCCAGCCGGCATTGACTGGAGACTAGCCAGGCATCTCTCACACAACTTCCCGGAGTCTTGCCTAGGGTTTCATTTCATTGCGCCTCCCCTAACATCTCCTACCCTGTCAGATTCAGCAAGCGAGTGGCTCAAATGGAAGCTTGCTCGACTCTTGAGCTCTCCGGTTCTGGGCTACTCCAAGGACGACCTCTCGGCCGCTCAGAAGCAGAAGACGCCACAACTTAGCAAAAAGAAGTCTGCCACTGACCTAACTAAAAGTGGTCGCAGCAACTTTGAGCCCAACACGCCATCGTATGCACTCTGCGACTCACCTACTGGCCTGCTTCTCTACGTGTTGAAGATCCTTCGTACCCTTGGCCCCAAGAAGGAGCTTACACAAAAAGATATCATCACACTCACTTCTCTCATATGGCTACCCGGTCCTGAGGCAGCTCTTCGATACTGGGCCCAATGTGCCGCGGATATTGAGCCTGTAGAGAGCAAGAAGCCAACCAAGAAGCCTAAGGTTGCTATTACCGTATTCATTGGCGACGAGGAACAGGCCGAGCAACAGAGGACGCTCCCACGACCTGCAAAGGCAATTTACGCTTGTCCTGGTTGGGCAAACAAGGAGTATCAAGTCGTGCACCTGAACCGAGCATCTGGAACTCCTGGGTTCTTGGCTTGGGATCGACAGGAGACGGTTATTGATGGAGTGCGCGGTCTTGCCAAGGCGATTCTGGAGAAGGACAAGAGGATGCAGGCTGCGGAACAGCCTGGGGCAATTCTTCAGAATCAACTTGATGTTCAGGATGGCCGGACGGCTCAGGCAGATCTGTCTGGAACGACAGTCCAGGATCCAAATGCCAGTCCGGGCGAAGGACCTCTCAAGCCTGGATTGCAGAAACCGATAGTAGACGAGAATCAACACCTTGTTCCTCCGCAGGTAACGTCGCATGGAGGAGGTGCCCGGTAATGAAAGTGATAGGGTAAGGATTTTGAGATGGTTCACAATGGAAGGGAGTGAAGAAAGATAATTCGAGACCACTATTAAGTTTCTCTCTTTGTAACGCTCTGGTCACTCGCTATAGATATTCCCGATAAACTTCAGATACCACAAATTAAAAATAATCTTATTCATTTACACTAAAATGTTGAAGGAAGTTAGGGGACGCGGATATGTCCACACGTCACTCCTCATAGCTAGAGTTAGTCAATGCAAGCACAAGCAGTGTTCAACCCAAAGACACAATTCTTAATGAGAAACTTGAGTGAGTATGTGCGTACCAAATACTAGAAATATAAAGAAACTACCTAAACACTCATATCAACTTGTGGCTGGTTGGTCTGTGCCAGGGAGTCTGAGATGCCCAGTTGAGTGGGAGCTCTAGTTCCAAGGTACGTACCCACCCAGTACGTCGTAATGAACGTAAATCATACCAAATTCCGACCCCTCGACATACAGTTTCCACAGCAGTAACCTCGACTTCGCGGCCAGCCCTTTCTAGATCTTACATATACCAGTTTTCACAGTTCCTCTCCTTAAAACTACGTCGACGCTGTATCTTGTACCCTACCCGGCGACGATGCGCTTCAAGGCAGCCTGTTTCTCGTGATCGTCCCGCCATCTCTCAACCTCATCATGTCGAATCGATACGACAGACCTCACCGTGAGGGCAACGGCTACGGCAACTTTGGCCGCTCCAACGACGATTACAGATCTGGCCACCAAGATGGCTACGGAAGCGATCGATACGGCACGCCGCCTGCTACTCAGCAGCCGCGGCCACCGCCGAGTCTTCGACAGATGCCCTCCCGGTCACGTATACCACATGTACAGGCTCAAGCACCAGCACCGGCACCGGAACCGATACCACAGACTTACGCCGCGCGACAAATCACCGAAGTGATAGAACATATCAAAGAAGAATGGCCTGCAATGTGTCAGGACGACTGCGTCCCGGTCCAACTGGCGCTGCAGCTTCTCGACAGAAGCTCGGTTGGTCGAGCCCATGAATACAGCCAGTTTCAACAATCGCATAATTACCTACAAGAGTCCCTCAAGGGCATTGTCCACGAGCATCACCAAGGTTTCAACAGTTCAATCGGTACATTTCACAAGATTCAAAGCAGTATTCAGCAATCGCAAAAGCGAGTACGTGCTCTGAAGGAATCGCTGGCCAGTTCCAAAACGAGTCTCTGCGCTACGGATCCGGAATTAAAGAAGCTTTCCAAGTCGTCGCAAGAGTTTGACGCTCTGGTACAGACACTTAATGAGCTGGATGATCTCCGGGCAGTGCCAGACCAGTTGGAGGCAAGGATATCTGAGAAGCGTTTCTTGACGGCTGTGGAAGTTCTTCAGAATGCTCTTCGGAAACTGCGAAAACCTGAGCTTGACGATATTGGGGCCCTCACTGATTTGAGAAGCTATCTTGCAAACCAAGAGACTGCTCAAATGGATATTCTGGTGGAGGAGCTACATGAACATCTCTATCTCAAGTCGCCGTACTGCCAGGAAAGATGGCAGAGCTTGGCTAAAACACAAGGCGCCGTCACAGAAGGCTATAATGATATAAAGCCCATCGCCCCATTCCACATCATCCTCGATGCCATTGACGTTGACAAGACGGTCAGGGAGGACCCAATGAAGAACCCCGAAGCTGATACGTTCTACTACGTCGGATTGTTGGTGGAATCATTGAACAGATTGGGGCGACTGCAGAACGCCGTAGAGACTCTTAAGCAACGATTGCCGGTCGAACTCTTTACTGTCGTCAATGAGACTATCAATGAGGTGGATCAAAGACATCCCAGCTCGTTGCGAGGAGGTTCAGTCAGAGGCGATGGGCTTCATGTGTATGGAACGCGCGAAACACAGATGCGAGCAGATGTCATCTATGATCTTCTCTGGTCGTTATATGGCAAGTTCGAGGCAATTGGAGAAGGGCACCGTGTATTCCATGAGTCTATCAAACTCCTTATTCGACGAGAGGGTGCTGGCAACAACAGCGCTCTTCTCGGCAGCTTCAAGGAGCTGTGGAATCTTTATCAGAACGAGATCCGATCCTTGCTGCACAATTATGTTACGACAGACGCCGACGTCTATCAATTCGACTCGCCAAACCCAGGGGATGCTCTTCACGGCAAGAAAGACGTGCGAGAGCATCTCTTCAAATTCTCAGAGGCCAACACAAAGTCTGTTGAGATGACAAGTGAATATGACGCACTCGACAACATCATTCAGGATGCTGTTCCTGGACTAGGATCACGAAAGCAGGATAAGAAAGGGCGAAGTGCGCCGGATGGAGGAAGAAGGGGAGCCGACGCTTACGGAAGCACTCATCAAACAACAGGCTCATACAAATCTCTGGTGGAACCTAGTGTCTTCAACATGAGCTTGCTACTACCACCGACATTGGTGTTCTTACAGCGACTGAAGAATATTGTGCCCCCCGGCTCTGATCTTGCAGCGAGCACACTGACGACGTTTCTGGATAACTTCCTAATTAATGTCTTCCAGCCGCAGCTGGACGAGACCCTGGCTAAACTGAGCGACACCGTCTTTGGAGAGGCCGATGCGTTCTCGCAAGACCCGGCCTGGAGCCAGGTAGCACGCAGGCCTGTGTTCCGAGGAACGACGGCCTTCTTTGAGGTTGTGACAGCATTCTGTCGCATGCTGGGAACGATTCCTCCAGACCAAGCACTCAGCTCGTTAATTGTAACTCAAATGATGCGATACTACGACCGCTGCTTTAGCTGGTTCAAGACACTTGTTGTCAAAGCCCAGGATCAAGCTGCAGAGATTAGCAACGACAACTTGAGATCATCGGCGCGCTTCTCGCTGGATCAGGGGGAGATACAGGAAACGATGAAGAGACTTTTTACTTCAGAAGAGATGGATTGGGAGCTGGCTGAAAAGGAGATTCATCTGTTGATGGAACTCACAGATGAGTCGCCGTTAGATTCGGGTGACATTATCCAGGATCGAGATTCCATCTCGTCCCTCTGTCTCTTGTACACCAGCATGAAATGGCTTGCCGTCAAGATTGCTGGGCTCCGGCAGATCACGACGCATGATACGGATACGTCACGGCAGAATCTACCTCGACATTCGAGCCGACGATGGACTCTCATGAATGACCCTAGCAAGACGATTGGCGAAACCAGCCCTGTGTCACTGCCGCTGACGCAGGAGACTGTACAGTAAGTTGCGCAACGCAGTAGATGAATGAATAACACTAATCGTTGAACAGGGCGTTTGATGGCATTGTGTCTTCCTTTGAGGAACTCGCAGGAACAGCGCTATTAACGCTCCACATGGAGATCCGGTGCCGCATAGTCCACTCGCTACGCATCGCCCTGTCACCCAAGGTGGCACCCTACCTGCTCGACCAGGAAGTGAGCGAACCTGATCCACAGATTCTCAGTCTCAATTCGGAGCTGGTGTTCTTTGACGAGACAATCGTGAAATACCTCAGAGAGAAGGAGATTGCCTTTATCCGAACAGGCCTTGGCCTACTTATCAACTGCTACCTTGTAAGTAACGCGTGCAAGGCATCGCCCATGAACGACAAGGGCTGCGGGCGGATGCAGCTCAACATCCTCGTGCTGCAGCAAAATCTCAAGAACGTGGAAGAAGGTGTAGACCTCGCGCGTGCAGCAAACTACTTTTCTCTATACGAGCAAGGTGCAGATGCCATCGTGGAGAAGGCAAAGGAAGACAAGGAACAGCAGCGGGGCACCAGCGCGCAGGATCCAGACAATTTTTCGTACGATGAGCTCAAGGCGCTCGTGGAGCTCTGCTACAGTGAGGCCATGGCAAATCCTGAGCGAGGAATTGCCACGGCAGCCAAGAGGCAGATGCAGGACAAGCTGCTTGGGCTGAGTGAGCACATGTGGCAGACATAGATAGATCAGAAGGTGATGTGTGCTGCATGAAGCGATGAGATTCAGTGGAGTTGAGGGTTTGTTTGGGATGGGTATATGAGTGAATGTAGGTGTTTGATTGAGTTGAGGGGTAAAGTAGTAGCGATACTTAATTGAAAGATCATATTAGGGACTGAACAAGACAACCTGAGGTGAAAACGCTGCTTAATATTAGTTTGGGAGCCGTCTGTTAAGGAGTCATGCTCGGAGATACATCGATACACCACCACATTCACTGTCAGTCGCTGTAAGCACCCGAGCCGAACCACGCGACATCCACGACGGACACAAACAATCGGAACTGCAAATTGCATGTACCGGTACGCATTGATGAGTCGAGGAACAGAAAACAGGAACAAGTAGCGCCGCAATTCCTCACTCAGAAACGTTACCCAAGTGCGGGGGAAGAAAGTTAATTGATTAGGCGGCTTTAATTTTTACTGCATAAGAAGAGATCGGCGAGAGGCAGCCCAAGGGTGGCAAACGCTAGGACGACATGATGATGATGATGATAGGGGGTTGTGCTCGGAATTATCTGCTATGCTAGGGGCAGGGGTTATATGTAGAATGGAAGACTGTGGAGTGATGAGAGATGGGATGAATGGGTAGACAGACGAATGTTTGGTATGGATAGAGACTGAATAATTCAAGACAAATTTAGGCACTCAACTCGTATTGCTATGTTAAAGATATTTTTGGACGGCCGTGTAGCTTGTGGATATCTGTGTTTAAACTTAGAACCCGGGAAGAGTGGTCGATGAGATAAGGGGTAGATCATGTTACGCTAATAAAGATGCCAGGATGATCAGGTGGGAAAGAGAAGGTCTAGAATGAACCTTTTAATGGGGGAGCTGTAGCGAAAGGATCAGAGTATCTGTTCTCAAACAGATGCGAGATGTCTTTATTAAAGCTTCCGTCTGAGCTCTAAAGTCTTGCATTATATCCCATGTACCGGTATTCATCATGTTGACATGGACATGGAGTCGTTAATGGTGAATGGCGATCGATCAGAGGTCTCCACAACGTGGCTGTGGGTTTGTCATGTGTGTGTGTGCTGTACATTCCTGTATTCTATCCATCTTTATTATACACACTACCGTCATCCATTCTACTACACCAAAGCACTAACTTACAAGTTCCACGGTCGCCTTTATCAAGACCCTGAAAAATAAGAAACCCAAGCCACGGCGTTTTCCAGCGGGCTTCTGTCGTCCATTGATCCCGATGTCCGTCATTTGCGGCCCAGCCAAATTGGATTAGGTTGCCCCTGAACCTAATAAGGTAGTTCTTTATCAATGTAGCGCCTCATAGTCTGCTGGCGGGTGCGGTACCTTGCAGTGCTAGCTCAACCTACTAACCTTACTAACCTTACCTCAGGTAGTACCTTATGCAAGCCCCCCGCTGCTTTCGCATGGCCCGTCTCAAACCCGGGTCGTGGGAGTTGGGGTTGGGGGAATGGAATTCAGGAGTTCTATTTGTAAACGGGCGGTAACAGGTACCTAGACTGCGAGTAGTTAGATGCGTACCTGAGTACCTAGGTACTTGGCGTTCCTGATGTGAAGGAATCGTCAATTGAGTTAATGTGTTTGAACCTAAGGTTGAGAGAAAGTTGACCTCTGAATAATGAGCGAATAGGGGAGCTATGATGGACGACATGGGCTGAATCAAGTTCGGTTATCAAATCAACTCACTATTTATCACTGAACGGTTTAATCCAGTCTTTAGCTGCATCCTTGCCAACTTTTGATGCTCCACACCCTTCGCTTCCATCGCATGTCCTTGAATTCTGCCATAGACTGCCAGCAGCCACTCAGTGTCCTCGATGCTACTGTACAGCACCATCACTGGATCCATGGAGATGTCAGCCCCTTATCACTTCCGCCACACGGACCCGGGCTGTTTGAGTGCCGGGCCAGCTTCGCTGCACCGCGCTACACCGCACTGCAGAGACACTGGCACTGACACTGACAGACCTGACCCGATGGGAATTCCACCTGACACTCCCCAATTATCCCTCTATTGGTTATCTTGGATACCTAATCAACAACAAAACAAAGCCAACCTCCCTCTTTCGCGCCAGCCCTTTTAACAAGTGTAGCGACTCAGTACCTGTTTCATTCCGTCCCAGGGTCCTTTACTTCTCCCCGCCCTTTTTATTTTTCACACCTTTATTTACACTTTAACTCTGCTCGACTCGGCCTTCCTTCAGGGAATAATCCTTCGAGATTGCAGCTAGAATTACAACCTCTACTGCAAGCTAAAATTACTCGTCCATCCAGGGCCACCCGACGCCCACATCCACTCACCACCTGCACCTTGCACGACAGTGAAAAAAGAGACGGGACCCCACACATCCAAGCGGAGCAGCCACCTTTCTTGCTTTCTCCCTCTGCACTGTAGCTCCATCTGCTGGCTCGTTAGTACAGTACCTAACTGCCCAAGGTGCAGTACGGATAGGTTCCCCTGGATTAGATTGGAGTGGACAAACACCCATCCAATCCATCTCGGGCTTTTTGGACTTTTCGGCGGGCGTCAATCTGCACTTTTATTCAAACCCTACATCATCATCAACCAGCAACTGTCGCTCCCTCTCGCTTTCTCGCTCGCTTTCTTCGTTTGCTTTGCGTTGCATCGCCTAACTTTTTTTTCTTAACACCGTAACCGCCAACTCGGCCACCACCATTGCGGTTTTTCTCTTTCTCTTCCTGTCGCAAGTCTGCCCCTAGCAACCGACTCTCGTTCACCCTTTTCCCACGCTCTTTGGCTTTTGAGCCCCCTTCTGCCGTCGCCATGACAAACTCGTAAGTTCTGAGCCTCTGTTCAAACAAACCCACCTAAGTTGGCTGTCGCTAACGTTCAATCCCAACAGCTTCGGTGCGACCATCAAATCTTTCTGGCATACTATGACCAGTTATGACAGACGTACGCGGCCCCCCTTGATGCCATACTCATCACAACATCTAGAAATTGTCAGACTGAACAACTTTCAGATTCCTCATTCGATTCCCCCTACCGAACCGGTCGCCATGTCCCTCTCCAGAACGGTCGGAATGGCATCATGACGGGCGTAGCCACAGCTTCCGATTCTCGAAACGATGTCACATCTCCTTATTCCGACGACAACGGTCGAGCCTCTCCTCTCCACCCTGACGGCACCACCTTTACCCCCACAAGTGCCCCTTATTCTCCTGGCCTGAGGTCAATGAGCGCACGCAATGCTAGCCAAGGCGACGGCTTTGAGGTACAGAGCCCTGGTGACGTTCAGATGCAGAACTTTTCCGACGGTCTCCCGCCCGCTCCCCCAGTTGCCCATTCTTGGAGGCGCATCGACGCATGGGCCGATGACAACTACCCAGAACTTTACGATCAGCTATGTGAGGGTGCCACCAACAACGATCTGAACGACTTGGAGCATCAGCTTGACTGCTCCCTTCCTCAGGATGTCCGAGACTCCCTTATGATTCATGATGGTCAGGAGCGAGGAGGAAACCCTACCGGAATTATCTTCAGTCACATGTTACTGGATTGCGAAGAGATTGTGCAGGAGTGGGACAACTGGAGGACCGTCAATCACCAATACTTGCTCGAGACGTCTGTCGCCAAGCCCTCAACCCCTTCCAAAGCTTTCGGTGGCAGTAACGAGGCCTCATCTTCCAAACAGGGCGCTGCAGCTGGTAATAGCCCTGGCCCTTGGAGACAGGATCTACTCTCTCGCCAGGACTGCGTCCCTCCGAATGCCGTCCAAAAAGCATATGCTCACAGCTCCTGGATTCCTCTGGTTCGCGACTGGGGCGGCAACAACCTGGCTGTCGATCTGGCGCCTGGTCCTAGCGGTCAGTGGGGCCAGATCATTCTCTTTGGCCGTGACTACGATACCAAGTATGTTGTGGCCCGCTCTTGGTCCGCCTTTCTGGCTGTTGTCGCGGACGACCTCAACAGCGGCAAGTGGTACGTGGACGAAGAGACCAACGAGCTCAAGCTGCGAGAGTTTAAGGAGACACGGGTTGAGCCCTCGTACTTCAGCATCCTGAGGTGGAGGATGGACCAGAAATACGGACGACGGGCTGCTTCCAAGCGAAGGTCGATGGGTCCCAAGCCCAACTCCCCTCTTGGCTCACGCTCTTCTTCTCCCTACGGCAGCGGCAGCGGTGGTGAGAACGGTGAGGGCCGAGGCCGATCCATGCAACGCCTCAACGGCTCATCTCCTCTGGCCAGCCCTCGACCCGGAGCCGGTTACGGAAAGGCGACCCCTTTGAGCAGAGTGACGGAAGAGACAGCAATCCCCGAGCTTGCCAGCGCATATATCCAACCCGAGAAGCTTGTAGAGGTTGAGACTCCTCGGCAGAGCCACGACAATAAAGCTCCAAAGGTCACCACCAGCATCCCCCGCGTGGAATCAGACCTCCTCAAGGTGGAAGAAGAATCATCGCCCAAGGCGAACGGCAAGAAGCCTGAAGCGGTAGACGAATCGATGAAGACAATCGAGATTTGAGCACCGAGTGAATAGCAGTGTATTTTGCGATAGACGAAAGCACGGGGACTGGCATACAGGGACAATGATTGCATGAGATTCATTATTATTATCAACTTTGGCGGAGGCTCGATGCGGGGGCGACTCTTGACAAAGGCACACACACACACTAAGATTTGGCGTTAAGGGCGTCGTGAGAAATACGCAAGATTACATGATCCTTTCCATGAGAGGCGAACTTTTTATTTTATTTTCTTCTCCCCTTTCTCCCATGGGCATGACATGTCGAGGAGGAATGCGGAAGCAACATTCAGGCTTTAGTATATTATGGAAGCTTTGTTTATTAGTGAGGGACGATGTGGATAGGTGATCGTCGGGGATAGTTAGGGCTGCAGATGTTGAGCAGCTCGATACTCTTTCATGGAGATAGGATTGATGGTAATCATTGTATGAATAAGAATTCACGTTTCGATTTAAATGTTATGAGACAACCGCTGTAAGATTGAAGTTGTTTACTAAGCACTGGTTCCGAGGTGGCTGAAGCCTGGTAGATTTGGCTTAGGGTAGCTTTAATATACCATTAAAGAATTGAACCAACATTTATCAATTCTCTCAGCATGGGTCGGCTGGGAGTTCAAGGCTACAAATTGTGTAATTGTTTAGCTGATTGATAGCAATCTTATCTTGGCTAGATGATTAAAACCGCATCGTTGATCCTTCGTTGATCCTTCGTTGATCCTTCGTTGTGAGTACACCCCACAGCCAAGGCTTTAAAGCATTTCAATGAGGAGCTCGCTCGCCGGCATCGGGATTGTTAGGTTCTTTATATGCAACACTCGACGTGTTTCTTCATCTTTATAAAATAAACAACCTTACTGCCTGGAGATTTCCTCCAGGCTCAGTTCATTGGCAACATTGCAATATTGGGAGTGGGAGGCACCACTGACCCCTCCACCATGACCGCAAGCACTGATGCAGCATCACGACGTCTAAGAGTCGGCATCGACGTCGGCGGAACAAACACGGACGGTGTCTTAATCGATCCTTTACAGACTTCAGGCCCTGACCGTGGTATCATCGCATGGCACAAGGAACCAACAACAACGAACCCCAGTGTCGGTATCAAAAATGCCCTCACCACGATGCTCAGCTCAGCTGCTATCAGCCCCCAAGAAGTCGCAAGCGTGACTATAGGAACCACCCACTTTGTCAACGCTGTCGTCGAGAGAGACGCTGCAAGGCTATCTCGAGTTGCTGTCATTCGTCTCTGTGGACCCTTCTCAAAACACAACCTACCGTGTGTGGACTGGCCTGGCGACATGAGGGAGCTGATTCTAGGCCATCATGCTCTCGTAAAAGGTGGACTGGAAGTCGATGGCAGGCTGATATCTGATATTGACCAACAGGAGATCAAGGAGCAGTGTTTGATTATCAAAGAGAAGGGGATCAAGAGTGTAGTAGTCATTGGCGTCTTCAGTCCTATCGATACCGTGGAACGACAAGAAGAGCGAGCAGCAGATATCATCAAGACTGAGATCCCCGGCTGCGATGTCGTGCGCTCCAAGGAGGTTGCCAACCTTGGCTTTCTCGAGCGAGAAAACGCAGCTATCCTCAACGCGTCAATCCTACCATTTGCTCGCAAGACTATCCGATCCTTCCACGAGCCGGTTAAGAAACTGGGTCTGAACTGTCCCGTATTTATCAGCCAAAACGACGGTACTGTCTTGTCTGGTGAACTTGCTGCTCGGTTACCGATTCGAACGTTTTCGAGTGGCCCGACCAACAGTATGAGAGGTGCTGCTTTCTTGGTGCAGAGCGAGCTTGATGAGGCTATGATGGTGGTCGACATTGGTGGGACTACGTCGGACGTTGGTATCCTTCTGGAGAATGGCTTCCCCCGCCAACAAGCAGCTTATAGTGACCTCTCAGGCGTGAGAATGAACTTTTCTTGCCCTGATATCAAGAGCATTGGCCTTGGCGGAGGCTCCATTGTACGAAAGGATAATGGCGTCTCAGTAGGACCAGACAGTGTGGGATACAAGCTGGTCAAAGAAGCTATCTCTTTTGGCGGAAAGGTCCTAACTGCAACTGACTGCACGGTCCTTGCGAATCCAAAATTGAACATTGGATGTCCGACCTTGGTGAAGGACGCCCTCTCTAAGGAAGAACTTACACAGGTTAACCAGATAGTCAAGCACAAGCTGGAGAAGGTCATTGATACTATGAAGACATCACCTCAGGACATCCCCGTGATTCTGGTCGGAGGCGGAGCTGTCATTGCCCCTGATGAGCTCAAGGGGGCGAGCAAGGTCCTCAAGCCGCAGTGGTCACAAGTTGCTAATGCTGTCGGCGCTGCTATTGCGAGAGTGAGCGCTGTTGTGGATACAGTAAAGTCAACGGCGTCGCAGTCAACCAAGGAAATCCTTGAGGAAGTCAGCCAGGAGGCTATTGAGAAGACGGCCAAGGCTGGCGCTCTACGATCAACCATCAAAGTTGTCGAGGAGGAAGCCTTGCCGCTTCAAGTAGGTTTCTAGGCGACGTTACGACGACAACTTGTTAACAATGTTATAGTATATTACCAACAAGACTCGTTTTGTTGTTCGGGCAACTGGAGATTTTGACTTCTCAAATGAGAGTGTTATTCCTGAAACTCAGGATGAACCTGATGAGCATCAGGAGATGGATCACTATGAAAAGAACACCAAAGATAAAGATACAAAACGCGAGACGCGGGAAGATGAGGACTTTGATATCATTTCTTACCGTCCTGATGTGAGGAATCGAACGTGGTATCTCTCCGAGAGGGACGTATCTTGGATCGCAACAGGTTGCTACATTCTAGGTACTGGAGGTGGCGGTAGTCCCTACGGATTGATGATTCGACTTCAGACTCAGCTACGCAACGGGGTAACAATTCGAGTTGTTAACCCTGAGGATCTCCCAGACGATGCACAAGTTGGTTGCGGCGGCGGAGCGGGAAGTCCTACTGTGGCAATCGAAAAGCTGGCAGGTGACGAGCTACTCGAGGCACAGCAGCACCTATACAAGATGTGCAATACATCAGCTACTCACATGATCTCTGTCGAAGTTGGCGGAGCAAACGGTCTGAGCGGGTTACTCCTTGGCTCGAGCAATCAGATGAACATCCCGACTGTCGACGGCGACTGGATGGGCAGAGCATATCCGACAAAGTGGCAGACGACGCCCGTGGTCTTCAAAGAAAGGGAGACCATTTGGTCACCAATCGCCGTGAGCGATGGAAACGGCAACGTTCTCGTCATGCCTAAAGCGTCTTCCGATGAGGCCGTCGAGCGCATCATACGCGCCGCTCTGAGCGAGATGGGTTCCCAGGTAGGCGCTGCAGACGCACCAGTCACAGGGGCAGAGACGAAGCGTTGGGCTGTTGAGCACACGCTCTCGCAGTCCTGGAGGATTGGGCGCGCGGTTGCTCGGGCACGTAAAGAGAACCGCGTGGATAATGTCGCCGAGACTATCATCGATGAGTGTGGTGGTCCAGGAGCTGGAAAGGTCTTATGGAAGGGTAAGATTATCGGCGTAGAGAGGACGCTGAGGAATGGGCATGTCTATGGAGAGTGTCTCATCGAGGGGGCTGATGTACGAGACGAGCAGAATGCTCTATCTGGAGATGTCTCGCAGCAGTTCAAGGGCGTTATCAAGATCCCGTTCAAGAACGAGAACATCGCTGCCATAAAGGTCCACCCTGACCGTAAGGGTGAGGAGCGTCAGGAAGACGTTCAAGCTATTGTGCCCGATCTCGTCTGCGTTATCGATGCACAGAATGGCGAGGCAGTTGGCACGCCAGAGTATCGATATGGACTGCTTGTTATTGTGCTGGGAATAGCGGCGAGTGATAGATGGACTGGGTCGGAGCGGGGGATCAAGATCGGAGGACCTGAGGCGTTTGGGTTTGAACACTTGAAGTTTGAGCCTTTGGGGAAGTATTTCAAGCCGACGAGTGTCATTGATGAGTTTGATAAGTCGGAGTAGAAGTGGAGTAGAGTATATGGAGATGATTCAGGGTCCTTAGAACTTTTCATTCATTGAAATCAACTATTTTTAAAACTGTGCTATCAGATTTAATTCTCAAAAAGCGCCAATCCATGCATTGTTCTGCTCTTATGTTCGTGTACAATGAGTTGAGATGTTTCGGTCGGGGTGAGGCGAGGTGAAGGTTGTTCACCTGAGGCCGAACAAGGCTAGCGCGAGCCTCCAGCCACTCACACTGCCCCACTTCCAGACGCCGCCGCCATCACGATTCTTTTCCCATCTTCCAAACAAACCACCTCAGTTTATCATCACGAGCTGTTCAACGACCAAGAGCTTAACCATCGCTGATAACCCAACATACACTCGTCATGGGTTCCGTCGTTCTCCCCCATCTCAACACCGGTTGGCACGTTGACCAAGCCATCCTCTCAGGTACATCCTCTCCCGCATCTTATCAACCACCATAACTAACAACCCCTCCAGAGGAAGACCGTCTCGTCGTCATCCGCTTCGGTCGCGACTGGGACCCAGACTGCATGCGCCAAGACGAAGTCCTCTACAAGATCGCCGACAAAGTCCGTAATTTTGCCGTCATCTACCTCTGCGACATCGACCAGGTCCCCGACTTCAACCAGATGTACGAGCTCTACGACCCGTGCTCCCTCATGTTCTTCTTCCGCAACAAGCACATGATGATCGATCTGGGCACCGGCGACAACAACAAGATCAAGTGGGTTCTCGAGGATAAACAGGAGCTCATTGATATCTTTGAGACGGTGTATCGAGGTGCCAAGAAGGGACGCGGTTTGGTCGTCAGTCCCAAGGATTACTCTACGCGGCACAGGTACTAGTTTGGCGATAGGGAGGATCTTAGAACATGGGCGCGGATTCGGAGTTGGATTTGCTTTTTTCTCCTGAGGGATGCTAATCATGATTTTTCTTACCACTGGAGGATGAGAGTAGCGAACATCGGGCTATTGAGCCAAAATCGAGAAATGAGATTACGACACGACGCAAGACAGCTTGCTTTATGGATCAAATGGTGAGAATCCTAGGTGCCTCTTTGAACTACTTCTCTGACACAACTTGATAAGATATAGAAGTTTGCCGTGGTTATAGTTTACGTTAGCTTTTGCTACGGGAACTAGGTAACGCCTGGCAGACCAAAGGGTAAGGATACTAACTATGCAAAGCTGCCAAAAACTTTTGATTGTGTTGATTGGTGAGATGATGGTTTCGAGGACGGGCTCATACAGTGCCTTTGTGATATCTCGTAAGCTCCTCGAGTGCCTTTAATAGTTTACATCACATTTCCATCGTCGTAAGCATCCCATTATAGGCAGAAATAAGACACCTGCAATCAAACCTACAAATGATATACGCTATTGAAAACACCTAAGTTACAATCCAAACGGCCATGTCTCATGATACTCCCAAGGCGACTTGGGTTGATGAACCTCCAAAGTCCCAACATGTTTCGACTCGTCAAACCAGATGAACCCATCAAACTGCTCTGGTAAGACGGCATATGAGTAATGCGATGCCTTCTCCGTGGCAGGCTTGTACAGCACGCCGATGAACCTCTCCAGCCGCCGCTCACTCAACGCCTTTCGCAACCTCTCGTCGCATTTCGCCTTTCGTAGATCCAGGACAAAGTTCCTGATGCCCGTGGCATGCATTAGCTCCTCGTAGCTGCCTGAGAGCCCAGGCCGAACCTTCATGACGTTCATGTCGCCGTCCCAGGTCTTCGCTGCTGCTACGGTACCGGTATTGGTGCCTGTGCCAATGCTGAGAGCTTTCACTCCGAATGTCTCCTTGCAGATCTGTCCAATGTTGAGTTCGTTCCTCGACCATCCCATACTCGTGGCGCGGGCATCACCGATGTGGCTGTTGTGAGCCCAGACGATGGCCTTGGAGCTTCTGCCGCGGTGCTTGAGAATTCTCACAAGAGTCTCAAACATGTGCGTGTCACGGAGATTCCACGACTCATCTCGCCCACGATACATAGCTTTGTAGTAGTGCTCGGCATCTGTAGATGAGCCAGTCGTTAGTCGAGAGAAACCCAGTCAAGAGGTCAACTTACCCTTGACAACTCTGGCATTCTGCTCTCCACTGTGAAACTCGATGCCATCATGGCGGGCTGCAGAATATTCAATACGCTTTCTCAAGAGGTCCCTAAGCATCGCAACAACATCCTCTTCATACCCCTGAAAAGACGTTGTCAACGACTCTAGGCCATATTCATGAGGATCCTCCGCCCAGTTCATCAGGTTGCTGTATCGCTCCCTCGCAACTTGTGCCATTTCCTTGTCAACAGTGTCCAGATAGTCGACGACCGCTTTCATTGAAGTTCCCATGGAGTAGAGATCGAGTCCATAGAACCCTGCTGCCTCCTGTTCTTTGCGACCAGAGTTGTAAGATCGCATCCATTCGACGAAGTCGTGGACCTCAATATTGCGCCACATCCATGTGGGAAATCGTAGGAACGCTGGCTCTCTGCCTTCCTGCTTTGCCATCTGGATGGTCTCTGCCGTACCTTGACCTGGACCTGGCCGGTGTCTCACATATCTGTCTACGTGCTCGGCATCAGGCCAATCTGCTTCGACCGCAACAATGTTGAAGCCATGGTTCTCTATCATATATTTGGTGATCTCAGCACGAACTGAATAAAACTCAGACGTGCCATGGGAGGCATCGCCAATGAGCAAAACTTTGCAATCGCCGAAGCTGTCAAAGTATTTCGTGATCTTATCGTAGTCTTTAGAAATGGATTCGAATGGGACGACATGAGACTTGAGTTGTTCTACTATCGACGGTCCCATTTTGGTTGACTTGGTTCGGGCTTGGGTAATGTGTGAAAAGAGTCTTGATATTGAGCTCGACTCTAACGATCTTCTGAAGGAAATGATTAGAGACATCTTACTTATGCATGACTCCTCGTGGGCCATCCTTTAGTACTTATATGAAATGCAACCTTGAGAAGTAGCCCCTCAGGCTGTCACAGGCATCAAACCATTGAGCAAGCACGACCTCGTGTCGTGTGACATCACAGATGATCATAGGTGATGATCGAAGTACAGTGCCTTAGGTGGAAGATAATAATGTAAATTCACCCAAACAAAACCTCATATTTCTTTATCGAGGTCAAACGCTGTTTGGGATTGATTACGTTGGTATGAGCTGGACACCATAGTCAGTTTGTGAGGGATTGATCAACGTGAACAATGCAGGCGCCGTGAGACAACTCGAGGTTATCCTGCAAGAAAGTGAACAGTTGGCTTATCGACTTTCCGGAAACTTGAACCTGTAAAGCTATCAGGGTGGAGGTGGCGATATTTCATAATGACGGTCTTGTGTGTTATGAGCCTATGGCGAGCAACGTCAGAACTTAGTTATCCAGCCAATCAATATACTTGGATTTTCTCACAGGCTGACTTCGCTTCGCAACAGTTGACTTTCTGACTATCGAATCATAAAATGATCAACCTCTGCCAGCACTCGACTGCTTGCGCCACTCATGTTGGAATTTTCAATCGAGGCTGCTTGGTATCGATCGACCTTTAGCTACTCGACGGCTCGAAAACCCAGTAACACATGAACAATGAGATATGCCAAGGTAGATGTTACTAATGAACTTCAGTCAGAACCTCAAAGCTGATATATATGCTGCACAAGGCTAAATTCGACTTACCTTGACCGAAGCTGCTCACAATATTAATCAAGTTTCAACAGGAATGATTATTATGATGTCTCTGTCCTTATTGCTTATCCATGATTGATGACTTGGTCTTTGGTATGTAAAAACGGGCTTTACAAGGCTTCCAGATTGTAGAGAAAATACCATCTTGCTGATAAACGTGTTTTCGAAGGCATTTGGGGAATCAAGCAGAACTTTGGCTATGTTATTTCGTCAGCACCAACAATGGTGGAAGGGTGTAAGAAAGACCTATATTTAACAGGCAGTGAGTTCATGAGTCTGGTGATCAACTGAAGATATGCTATCAACTGAAGATATGCTCACAAATAGCCTCGGGCAGAGTGTAAGTGGAAAGTCCAATTTTCCACCCTCGATACATTCCATCAACAACAGCTTGAACACTTCGATATGACGTCGTAATCCCATGATACTTTCGAGGTTATAAGGCGGCAAAACATTGGTCTTTAAGAGGGACGGTCGATCGAACCTTCGAACTGGGTATATTTAGTATTCTACCCTGGGGTTTGCACTAGTCTTGTAAAGGGGGTAGATTCTCGTTGACGATACTGGATCTGAAGGCTTTTTGGATGGGCTCAGGTTTTATCTTATAACCTCTTTCGTACTGGTACATCTATATCTCATTTGGCTGTTGTTCTAAAGCATAGTCAGCATGCGTACTATCTGTATTTGGGATTCGGGAATTAAAAAATGAACCGCAGGCTTTTAGCCTCTACCAACTAGAAACCGGAGAAATTCATGATACTTGACTGAAAACCTCGAGTCAAGTAGGGCATGCAATGTTGATAGCAGTCGGGCATGCCAATAGAGGATTATGCCATGCTCTATATTGAGTACAGTGAAGCCCTCTTCCATTTGTCTGCCCGTTCAAAGCCAGAGGATAGGAGGGCGGTTATGAACGCTGCACCGTCTCATATATACCGTGCTAGTGTGGTTTGATGTATCGTAGTTTTCGAGCTGGGTCTCGGAAAAGTAGGATGTCGTCGTTCGTTGACGAATAGGGGGAAACAGATCGTTGGTGTGCGGTTAATGCATGGCCCACAAACCTACGACCAGGTAGAGATCGAAGCGATAGCTTACTTCAGAATTTTAGTCCATTGTTAGCCTCTAGAGAATCATGCATATACATTTCTGAGCGCTGTACTTACTCAATCAAAGCTGGGCGCATTCGTTGGGCGGGAGACGAAACAGCCTGATAATAAAGACATTATGAACCACAGGCAGGATCAATCTGGATTATGTTCTGTGGATCAAGATAAAAAAGAAACTCAACAAGGAAACGAAGTGTTTAAAAGCTGGGTGTATTTTGCGATGTTGACTGATGGTAGCTTGAAAGATACTTGTACTTTCCTTAGGTTTGGCCAGTTCGTCCTCAAGTACCAGCATTGATCGTCGATATTATTGTACTTTGACGAGACAGCGAGTGAGGTCCGGGATACTTGGACGACTGTCTTTCGCCTGCTTGAAGCCGTATTGGCGTAGGGGTCTCAGCGTCATCAACAAAATAACGTCGCAGCTCAAAGAATGACCATCTACCAAGAGTGAAGATGTGTGATATAGCCGATCATGACGAATGCTTGCTGTCCACCCGAGGTGGATTATAGAGGGGTACGAGTGGTATAGAAGTTGACTTGATTCCTGTCTCGTCGTGGCTAAAGGATGGTAAAAGGGGTCAGCACATTTCTCCTGGCTACTAGTTAGAGACATGCTAGACGATTCTGTTGTGTGACTGCTATATTACCCGTATATACTGATGTTCGGGGGTTGGAAATAACTCAAGAATAGATTGAGGAGCATTTATGTCCGTCGAGTTGGTGAGCAAGTAACACTCCCGTAATAAGAAAGCAGTCTCGCTTCTTCGACACCGTTTTTGACTCTCAAGTCAGTCGTCTTGACATAGAGAATAAAGATGTGGCGATGTGCTTTCCTAGTTCTTCTCTGGCTCGTTCCTGGGCTGTGGTAGTGAACCTCTTCGCCCTCGCTCGGGCGATATACGTGTCTTGCCCTCGGATCTTGATTTTCTTCCGGTCACGCGGCGTGGTTAGTGAGGATGGTCTGAAGGGACGCAACAACCATAGCCTCACATTTTCGTCCATCCTGGGCTTGGCACGTACGGAGACCATAGATAGGAGAGACAGTGTCTCTATTCTTGGAAATACAGCTGGATTTCGGGATCCCTGTTGACGGCTTCCCTCATTTCTTGTCAAAGGAACGCGCTCTGTATGTCTTTCTAGATCAGGTGCTCATTATTAGTATGAGGTCTCTAGTGTCTTGCATTATAGATCAACGATGATTAAAGTATCTTACTCCTGAGGTAGTCGTCGCTTGGGAAGGTCCGTAGTAAGGCGTAGCAGAATATCGAGGGGATCAGGAAGCTAAGGATGAATGAAAATGGAGAGCAAAGGAATGCGGCACTCGGTGGCTCCTTGTAAATTTGATGGAGTAAAAACAAAAAGTAGATGCTGTGATGAATCAAGAACACTAGAGTACTGTAGGTAGTGTCGAATCTTGCATCGTTGAAAGTCAGAGACCGTAGAAGGAGTGGATGGAAGTTTTAGATGGAAATACAGGGGGAGAGTCTGGGGGCGCGGCAGTTGCTTCCCGCCGTACCTAGTCTGCCATCTACTGGAACCGCTGCTGGCCTACCCCCTCCCGTCTGGTGGGCGAACAAACGAACAGCGGGGAGTGGCGCGCTGGGACTGAGTATTTTACTGTATGAACAGCTGCATCACTTGTGGTTTTTGGGCAGTCAAGGTGTATACAATATATCTCGTTGGATGCACTATTTTTAACGTAGGATTACTGGTACAACTATTGTTGACCTGTAATGGCCTCCTGATCATTAGTATCGAGTTCTTTACCTAATTCAGGGGCACATACGGTGCGGTGCATGCTGATGCTTGCAAAATGGTGGTCAAGGTACAGTGTTCCATTGATCTGTAGGGTACCAACTTACCTGTACTGGCTACCTATACTGTACATTGCTGGCAAGAACTTTGGAACTACACGAGCAAGTGAACTTTGCTGCTCATGGTAGATAGAAAGTGCACCTAATAGAATATTCCCTGACTTTGTGAACTTGCATTGAACTCAATTTGACATTGAAGTTGATTTAAGATCCCGGGCGTTCATGCACTCGGCCGAGTAAATATGCTACTGGGGCTCACCCATGTCTAGATCGACATTAGTTGCAGGGCCCCCCCCCTGGTCCCAGGATCTGCCCCAGACAAAAAGAAAGACTTGATCAATTCCAATAGATCGAACTGTCAGCTTAAATCGTAATCGTTATCCAAGATGCCCGATACGAACAATTATTAACGCCTAGGTGAAGACACCTAAAACTACTAATCTATCCGCCGCCACAGAGCTTTCCAAGGCGTTCCCTACTGATTTCGCTGCTGACTTCTTGGCCTGTTCCCACGTGGCAGAGTACAGTCCACGTACCGCCTCAGCATCCCTGATCCCTGACCTCCACTTCTCTAGGTACAGTACCTAGGTATCCACCTCACATTCGACCTCGCCCTTGTTCAAGATGCGAACGACACCAAATGTTCTTTTTGAATTCATTCTCCTAAATTCATCTTATTCTCTTTGTACCACTTGGATAGAGACAGCCGTATCTTTTCATCGTTGCCCTCCTTCGTGGGATGAACCTCGAGTATTTTCATCTCAGTCGGTTTTCATCCTCGTCTACGGACTACATCTGCACGCAACGAATTCTCGGACTGTACGATACTGCCAGTCCTTTCATTCAACTCTACTAACAGTTCAGTCAAGTCCACAGTCATTTTCACAAGAGCACGCCCCTTCACGAACCCAAGAGTCTTCGACCTTAGCACGCAACGATAGATTCACAGCCATCCAGCGCTTCACACAGCTCGACAAGTCCTTACAAGGTAAGCCTTCACGATTAAAAAGCCTCTGAGGGATCATGTGTCCTTTGTTTGTTCATTGCTGCCAAAGGCTAATAAGCGACGTCCGCAGAATTGTTCTCCTTTTCGCCCATACCGATCTCGACGCTCTTGACAGCAGAGCACACGTTCGTATCATGCTCCATAGCGTTAATAAAGATCCAAAGCTACTCAAAAAACACATTCGGACGGTTGCGTTACCCCCGTGCTCGCAACGGTCTGTAGAAGCTTAAGTGTCCTCGTTACTTCATTGTATGCACGATCCCGAAAACCTTGGCCCGTGTCTTGTTCCAGCTTGAGATAGATCTTCTGAAGGATGCCGTTGGACCGGAACTCTGCTTCTTCTTCTCCAATAGCTATGTGAAAGCATACATGGCTCTTCTATATCGCTCAGGGGCTGTTTCTTTGTACTGTAAGAAGTAAGCGCTTGTAAAATTGGACGAATGCCTGTGAAGAGCAGCTTCTGCCGCAATCAATCTGATTTACCTTCGAGAGGAGCAAGATTGGCTTAAGCCCCTGGATAACCTCAATCTCATGAGCCGAAATGCGCGCTTGCGACCGTCCATGTAACATATCCCTCGGAAGACGTCAACTTGCACAATTCGAAGCGTTTGAAAGCGGACGACTCTACATTACATGAAATCTATAGTAGTTCTAGAGTGATTTCGTATTAAAACTGTTCACGTGTTACGTCTTGCTACGCATTTCTGCTCGAGTGACAACGACCCTCGACCCCTGAGCCAAAACATGTTTTTTCTGATTTAGAAGAAAAGAACACGGCGTGTCCGTTGGAAATAGCTTCAAAAGTGGCATGAATGCATGCCTTTCAGTGGTTCCAGTGTACTGGCTGTTTTCCAAGCTCCCCACCCGCCAGTGGTGGGATATCAGAAACGTCGATATGGTCCGCGTCACTGCCAGCTTTTTCTACAATAGAGACACATGGATGCACAAAGAAAGTTGCAGATATCATATAAGATCAAACTAGTCACTGTAAGAGTGCACGAGTGCAGATATCAGGTTTCACGGGAAGACGGGATGGGACGAGATACCCAAGGGGGTCTTCAAACTTGGGAGCTACCTAGGCTACCGTTATGCAAGACGACCTACAATATAAACTGAGGACGGTGTCTCCTCTGTGACTAGCTTCAATGGATTAAAATCTCGGTCTTGGAGAGTGAGATCTGGCAGTGCCATGCTCCAAAGGGGCCGGCGTGCACAGGG
This sequence comes from Fusarium continuum, assembly GCA_013184455.1. Lineage (NCBI taxonomy): Eukaryota > Fungi > Ascomycota > Sordariomycetes > Hypocreales > Nectriaceae > Fusarium > Fusarium continuum. The sequence continues at coordinate 17,994 of JABCKB010000055.1, read as the reverse complement.
AGTCTTAGGGGGCATTAAGAACTCTTCGGGGCGTTTCCTCCTATTAGGGCCAGTGCCATTAGTCACGGGGAATCTTCTAGACGTGGTGATGCAATTCTGTTTGTATTCGGTGCTGTGGCAACCTGATTTTCGCGTAGTGGTGCATATATTTCTCCCACGCTCGCGCTGCCTCTCTCCCTCTGCTTTTCCTCTCCACCACCAAAACACCGGGATCATCTGCGAGGCACTTCATCTTGACTTTGCCGTTGCACTTCATCCCCTTTGGTAGTCCCCTCTACTCTTCTCTTCTATCACTTTCATATATTTTCATCGGATTCGTATCGTTTCCCTTGATCCTCACCACGTCAGAAACATCATCACATCACTCGGGCACTCTAGTATTCCCCTTCCATTCCCCCCTCCCATTCTGCACTCTTATTTCTTCCTGAACCCTTTTCTACATTCACCTTATCCTACTTGTCATGTTCATCGCTTGATTCTACATCAGAAGAATCCAGCATGTCTACCTTTGACGGCGACGACGCGCCTCTCGCGGTTATCGAGGAAGTGCCAATCGAAATCCTCTACATGATCTTGAAGCAACTCCGCAAGAGCAACAAGAAAGACAAAAAGTACTACCAAGACATCTTCAACTTTTCTCTTGCTTCGTCTCGCCTGTTCGAGCGCGTGGAAAGGTACCTCTACACTCTGGATGCAAGGTCCGGTGACCTTCGTGGCTTCAGACATGCCTTCCTCCGCTGTGACGATGACCTAGGAGCCAAGATCATTAAAAAGTACCCAAGTGCCTTCATCAAACCCTTCATCAACCAGGTGTTCGAAAATGCCGAGGTAGGGGCGACGTTCACTGCACTTCACTTCGCTGCGGCCCGCAGCAACCAGAAGCAGATCAAAGTGCTTCACAAACTGGGAGCCCAGTATGTCAGCGTCACCAACGTGGGTGCAATGATGGGCCCTGAGTTTCAGGAGATCATGGACATTCATGAAGAGCTCAAGGCCTACATTCCTCACACCAAGTGGTTCCCCAACTTTGTACCTCTCCTCAAGGGTGATGTCGAGACCTTCAAATACTTGGAAAAGAAATGGCCTACCCCTTCTTCTCCCGTTGCCATGTTCACCTACAACGACGACAGCAACATGAGCACCATGTCCATCTACCATGTCGTGCCATTCCTTCACCGCGGCGACCCTGAATGTTACGGGTTGATGGAATGGGCGCTCGAGAAAGACCTCCCCGGCAAGGAGCTTGGCGGTAGCGAGAGAGTCCATTCGGCTCTTCACTTTGCCGTGGTTGCTCGTAACCCCTGGTCCCTTCGGGAACTTCTCAAGGCCAACGTTGGCTTCGGCCAATACTTTGTCGACAACAGAGGATGCAACCCGCTTCATCGTGCTATCGAAGTCGCTATGCAGGTAGTCACCAAGGAGGAGAAGGACGAGGCTGTCAAAGTCATCGAGGTTCTGTTGAAGCCCAGTTACAGATTCAACCCAACCATGACGCAGACCCAGTACCCTTACGAGACACCACTCCTGATGGTTACCAAATACATCGTCACGGACTGGAGCAGCAAGTTCGCAGTCATCAAGAGAGTCATCAAAATGCTTCTCGAACGCGAGGCAGTCCTCAGAAGCGATTGGGGCCACCCTAACACTCCTGGGATGATCAACATCCCAGACGCCAAGGGTAACACTGTTCTGGGCTACATCGCCAGGGAGATCATCACGCGTCAGGGCAATGAGTCTCTTGAGAATCTCTTCATCGATATGGCTTGGAATGACAGGGCCAACATCAACCTCGACGTCAATCGCATTATCCACACTAAGAATGTGGTTCACTCCATCAAGTACCTCGCCGACAATGCACGACGTATTCCCAAGTTCATGAGAATCATCGATCACTATGGCGGTGCTCTGCATCCAAGTGAGGATCCTCACTCTGCTGACCCAGCTTCTGATGAGCAGCCAGCTCGCGTGCCTCGCCAGGGGCCTCATGCCCCTGAGCTTGTCGGCCACCATCCCCTCGCTCAGGCATTCCCGTTCAACATGTCTCGTCTTCCAAGACCTGGTGCACCTAACACTCCCCATGCGCAGCAAGCCATTTTGCAGAATGCTCCTGTTCAGCAGCCGCCTCGACGACCTGTCCAGGCGATGCCGATCCCCCCCGCAAAATCTGCTACTGACCGGATCAACGATCTCGTACGGGCGTACCGCACAAACAAGCGTTGGTACCAGGATGTGATGGCCATGCATCGTCATGGAAACGACCGTCTGGGAGAGCTTCAAGGGCTGGTCGAGGACGCGACGAGATTCTTCCTCAAGTTTGAACAAGACCTCATGGAGTGGGCTCGCCACAGGGATCCCGCTGTCGCTGAACGGGCTCGCCGCAGTTACCACGAACACTTTCCACACATGCGTATTCAGCCTCGTCAGACCCCCAACTCTCCGCTGACTGTATTTCTCGAGTACCCCTTCGAGGCTATTCTTGCCAGCTTTATCGAAAACCTTCCGATTGAGCAGATCCTGGCTCGGATGCCTGCCCCAGCTCAGGCTCAGGGTGCTCAGGCTCAGGGTGCTCAGGCTCAGGGTGCTCAAGCTCAGAACCAGAATGGTCAAACGAACCCGAATTTTCCCGGTGCGAATACTGGCACGCAGCACTTGTACGTTGAGAGATTCAAGAAGTTCCCCTCTCCGATCCCCCAAACGCAGAACCAGCAGGTTCCGAGGAATCCCCCTGCTCAGAACCAGGGCGTTCAGACTCGCGCTGCTCGGAACAGACAATTTCGAAATCGCTCTGCTCGTAACAAACGTGTTCAGAATACCTCTACTCAGAACAAAAGTGTTCAGAACCAAAGTGTCCAGACTCCCTCCGCTCAGAACCAAATTGTCCAGACTCCCTCCGCCCTTCGCCAAGGCGTTCAGAATCTTTCTACTCTGAACCAGGGCGTTCAGAATCTTTCTGCTCTGAACCAAGGTGTTCAGAATCGCCCTGCTCTGAACCAAGGTGTTCAGACTCCCTCTGCTCTGACCCAAGGTGTTCAGAATCGCCCTGCTCTGAACCAAGGTGTTCAGACTCCCTCTGCTCAGAACCCCCTTACTCAGAACCCTTCTGCACAAAGTCAGAACAATCAGAATCATCGCGGCCTGAACCCTATCATGCAGCAGCAGTATGCTCATGGGTTCCAGAACTATCCCCCACAGTTCCCTCACATGCAGAATCAGCATGCACAGAACTTTTCTTCTCAGCATCCTTCTGCACAGAGTCATAATATGCAGAACCTTCCGAGCCTTCAGAATCTTCATACCTACCAGAACAATCACGGTCTGAACCCTCGTATGCAGCAGCAGCAGCAGCAGCAGTATGCCCAGGGATTCCAGAATCATCCCCCTCGGGTCCCCCACATGCAGCTCCCTCAGGGTCAGTACAGTCTGGTTCAGAACCAATACCTGCAGAGCCATCATGCTCAGAACCCCCAGAACTATCCAGTTCCGGGCCATCACGGTCAGGTTCTGAACCATCCATCTCAGTACAATCCGGTTCAGAACCAACACCTGCAGAGCTATCGTGCTCAGAATCTCCAGAACTATCCAGTTCAGAACGCCTACGTTCAAAACGCCTACGTCCAAAACGCGTACAGCCATAACCATGTGGCTCAACGAATTCCCACTGGAGTGATCCTTGCCAATGCCACTCCAGCTGAAGCTTCTCCCAATGAGGCTTCTCCCAACGAGGCTTCTCCCAATGAGGCTTCTTCTACTGAAGCTTCTCCTACCAAGGCCACTGCTTCTGGCGCTGCTAACTCTTCTCCCGTTGCCCGAGCCAACGGAACTCAGATCTAACGGGCTGCCAGCTTGGCAGGCACTCCACGAAAAGAGTGATGAAACTTCTCACTCAACGTCTATCTGCTTTTGCACGATGCATTCGATGACCTACCTCTAGGTACGAGACAGATCAAGTTTTGGAAGGACTGGATGGATGGATGGATGGATTAATATGTGACAATTGATTTCACGTACAAGAAACGAACGGCCGAAAATGAATCGGCAATTTGAGGGTAATTGGTAATGTGTGGCTGCTATGGAAACCCTCCGGAAAGGAATCATGACGATTGTAATAATGTACGGTAGATACTCACTGCAGTAAGCAGTAATAAAAACACTAGAAAACCCACCCAATGTGTCCCTCATAGCTCACCAATGTTTGTGAATAACTTCAAGTGATTAGGGTAAATGATATGTGCTCGGATTCCTTTGTCATCAACCAGCACTAGTCAGAATGATGAAGTTGACGGCTAACGATTCTACACACTGCCAGGTGGTTCAATAAATAATCAAGACCTATACATGGATAGCAGAGAATGGTAAACAGCCAACGAGACTTTGGTTAGTCTATAGCCCAAGTGTGTTCCAATAGTTATTCAGAATGCTCTGGGGATTTCATCATATGCTGTTGGTGCCTTTCTTACTCATTGAACCGCCTGCGACCACAGATCACAATATCAGGCTTCCCAATCAAGAGGGCATATCAAGGATCTGCAGATTCTTGTCTAATTCCAATCTTGAGCTAGTATAAGGTCATGAGACATACTGCCCAGATTAGCAATGTCTCGAGAGATAAACCACTCTCGGCTTCACGTCCAAGTATGGACACGGACACCTTCTAGCTTACATGAAATGAGATGCATCCTGATAACGCTTTCTAAGGTCGAGAACAGAAGCTAGAGTCTAAAGGTACAAGACTCATGTAGATAGATACCACATGTGGTAGCATTGCTCGAGACATGTTCTACATATTAATCCGCGAACACAATGCAATGGCTGCACTACACTATCTTCAACGACAAGGATCCCCGTCTCACGTCTCGGACGCCCACTTCCCCAAAAGGCAGGTTTCCTTGTCCACATCCCCGCACTCTAGCGCCCAGATAAGCAAGCTCGAGTGCTGATCGCCGGCACTACCTTATCTGCGTGGGAGCGTCTCAGCCTCTGACTGGACCCTGACTTTCACGACCCCAGGCACTGACATTAGAGCAGACGCTTCACATATGCCGATATCGTCCGGGCTAGGCTGTTTGCTGAAGCTGTAGCTGTATCTGAGGAACTGCTCGCCTATCACGATGCCTCGTGCCTGGGAGATCAGCGGTCTTGATTGCCGAGATGGGACGGTCGGTGAAGGTATCGTGAAGATAGGTGTTGTGTGCGCCGGATGTATGTCCAACAAGGAAGGAGGATGATTCTTGTCTGTTCGCGGAGAATTGGAAGACTGGTAGATGATTAGAGGAATAACAGATATGGCGTCTCTGGGGTTGATTAGTATAAATGCACAAGTGTAGCGTGCCTCTGTGATACTCTTTGCCCTCTCTCCTCACCTCATCTGCTCTGCTCTCTTCTCCTCTCCTCTCTCTCCAGCTCTCCTCTCTAAATATTCTCTATCCAGCTAGACAGCTCAAGATGAAGTTCTCTGTCGCTCTTCTTATCCCCATCACCGGTGTTCTCGCCGCCCCTACACCTGTAAGTCAAGGTCAGCACCATCAACCCATCATCGCCATCTTTAACACATACCAAGCCCGGCATTCCCAGTGCCTCCAGTGCTCGAACCCTCTTGAGCGGCCTGACTGTTTCTGCGTCTACAAACACCGGTACCTATGACAGAGACCTCTTTCCTCACTGGGAGACCTATGAGGGTGCCTGCAACACTCGGTAAATACACCAGACCTTGCAGACTTGAGAGGCATATACTAACGCAGGCCATAGCGAGTTCGTCTTGAAGAGAGATGGAACAAACGTCCAGACAAACTCTGCTTGTGCTGCCACTTCTGGTACTTGGTTGTCTCCGTACGACGGAGCCTCCTGGACCCAGGCTAGCGATGTCGACATCGATCACATGGTTCCCCTGAAGAACGCCTGGATTGTAAGTCAACCTACATGGCATTATGCTCATCTGCATGAACACAGACTAACACATCATCAGTCTGGCGCTGCCTCCTGGACTACCGCAAAGCGCACCCAGTTCGCCAACGATGTGACCAGGCCTCAGCTGTGGGCAGGTGAGTCAAGTAATACTTTACACAATGAGAGATACAAAAGCTAACATAGTTCAGTCACCGACAACGTCAACCAAGCAAAGAGCGACAAGTCTCCTGACCAGTGGAAGCCTCCCCTGACGAGCTTCTACTGCACCTACGCCAAGAGCTGGGTCCAGGTCAAGAGCTACTGGAAGTTGACCATTACCAGCGCTGAGAAGACTGCTCTTGGCTCTATGCTTGATTTTTGTTAAGTGAGTCTGAGAAGTGGGATCTGGTGAGTGTTATGTATATACTGGATAAGATGCTCTGAGGGATCTCCTCGTGACGCTTAGCATAGTTCTTGGTAGCTATACAAGCAACATCATCAAACTTGTGCACTTCTAGACCTTCAGTAGTGGTCTGAAGGGCCTGCTTGACTTGGGACAATGCAGTCTTGGGAGGACCTTCACTAAGATCACTTGCACCATCAACCTTTACAGCGGCAGAACTCAGCAGTAATAAGTGACATATAATAAGTGTGTACAATCTTCATATTTGGTGATACATCCATATATCATCGCAAATGTCATAACAAAGAAGAGTATTATTTTATACACATCCAAATATTTTACGGCATTCCTTCAACGCCTCATCTACGTCCCGTCAGCCCTCACGCTCTCTTTTTTATACACCGTAGAATTCAATATTATTCATGAACCGCAACGTCTGGGGTATCAGGGCTGGGCAATCGTCCATAAGAAAAAAAAAAATAGCAAAATAAAAAAAGACGCCAACACCGGATATGCAGCAAACGTTAAAACTGATGCATACGGATATATGTTTGTTCGTACATGGACCGTTTTAGGGTCTCAGTGTTACATCTCCTTCATCGTCGCTGCTGACGTCCATGTCGCCGTCGCTGAGTTCGCCTCGCGCAGCTCGTTGCGCCAGGTCTCTCTCGGAGTAGATTTCCTGCTTCCTTGACTCGGCCTGTCGAAGACAATCGACATAGGTTGTAAACTTGACGATTTCGCGGAGCAGATATGCGCTCTTGCGCTCCCAGTTGGCCATGGCCTTCACAGCGTTGCTACCTCTAGGGGTAAACGCCAGAAGCATGGGGCTGCGGAGCCGGTTATGTGTCTGAAGCTCTGCCTCAATTCCCTTGACATATGTATCCAGAGTCTGGAGCTGCTCTCCTTCTTGTTGGTTGCTGGGCCGCATACTCTGGGTCGGTGGCGCCCATTCTGCGATGTGAATACGATCACCTGGCAGCTTTCCACGCCCACTGTTGTTGGTGAAGGCACCCGCAACATGATCAAAGCTCGATCCTCGGAAGCTGCCACTATTGACACTTGATCTTCTGCCGTGTGCTGCGCTGCTTCCAGGACGAGAGGTTTTGCCTGATGTTGTTGTTTCGTTAATGGCGGATACCAAGGCATTGTTGACAATAGCCTCGCTCCATCCATACTCGATGTTGCTGATACCACCAGTCAATGGATGAGTACTCAGTCGAGCGCTCCAGTAGTTGGCCGTAGTAACAAACTCCTTGCAGATTTCGGGTGTGCCGACTTGGAATAGGTGAACAGCACCATTGGGGAGGCTGAGGGCCCATACATGTGGACGAGCGCGTGAGTAACCAGGAGGCGGAAGTGCAGACGCGAGAGTCTGTCTAAGGTTGAAGCAACCCAGGTTCGTTGCGCTATCCTGCCAATTGCCACCGCCGACGATAGCAGGGCCACTGCCAGCATTTCTGCCGCGATTTCTCGAGCGAACAGATTTGTTAGGGTGGAACGAGAACAGGTTCAGCTGTCCCTTTTGGATAACTGCAAAGACTTCGGACCAATTCCTAGCCTTGGCCTTCTTATCCACGCCATCCAGATGGTGCTTGTGGGTGACCATTCCTTCCTTGACCCACGGTGGCCCAGCAAGTTCGAGAGACTCATCTTCAAGAAGTTGGGTTGCTGGGAGCTCGGAACTCATAATGGACGGAGCACCATCACCATAAACTTCCTCGTCGCGAATGATGGCTTGACTCAGTGCGTTTGCGAAACCGATCGATTGCTGATAATCACCACGAGGGAGCGCAGAGCCAAAGGAATCCTGCGAGACTGATGTTTGAGTTCTTCCCAGCGAGTGACGACTCCAAGTAGCTGAGGAGGGCGTGGGACTCCACAGCGAATTCCCATCGTCAAAGCTAGTACGACTAGAAGAGAAGCCATTGCGACTCATGCCAGGGCGGGATCGACTCTTGGATGTCCACCTTCCGTTGTTGGTTCGGCCATTCTCGTTAATACGACCACGAACCGACAACTGGCTCTCTGAGGGAGCCTTGCTAAGGACGCTAGGGGTTCTCTTGAGCATTCCCATAACAGAGAGGCCTCCACTGTTGGAAGGCTGCAAGTTGGCGTTCTTCTCAGATTCGGCACCAAACAAGGGCAGCCGCTCATCTCTGATAGATGTGTAGATTCCCTTGAGAACAGTTTCAATCTGCTCCTCCCAAGCCTTTCTCGTCCCGTTGAAGTGTGACTTGACCAACGGGCCACAATCTTCAACACCCTCTGCAGGTAAAGTGCCAGAATCCGCACGTGCCGGGGGTCTGAAAGAGTTTCGGAAAGACCTTCGATCTTGTTCAGGCGGTGGTTCCTGATTTTCGCCAGAACTGAGAGCGTTCTTGTCTGGGAGGATACTTGGGCGGTGGAAAGCGTCAGGTGCCGATTCATCGACAGTCTGCAAGATAGTCGTCATGGTATTCTTGATGAATTGACTGCGGGTCATCTTCTGCTCAATATCGGCCAAATGAAGGTCAGTGTTGAGCAACATGATCGAGTAGCAAATAGTGTGAATAATATCTATTACAAGTTAGCTTGAAGATGCAGAAACAGCATTTATGCTCACCTGTTGCCTTGAACCCATGGTTGGGATTGCAGTCACACCATCTCTTAGAAAAGGCTACCAGAATGCGATCAACCTGCTGAGTCTCTGCTCTGAAGACCAATCGTCCACAAACTTGTCGCAGAGCCTGGACGACACTTTGGCTTGTAAATTCGTACAGTTCCATGTAAGCTTGCAGCGTGCGTTGTCGAATTGGGCCTTCTTCACCCATCCAAGAGGCAGCCTTTTCCTTCTGGATGAAGTCCTCGTTTCCGTCATAAATCTTCTGTGCCTTCTGGCGGTCATCTTCAGTTGGTTCACCAATGACAAACTCGGGTTCGTCGATGCCCTTGTTCTTGATCGAATCGAAGGTACCGAGCACCTTGGGACTGGGATCTGCCGAGCTTTCGATCCTTACGCTAGGAGGAGCACTAAGGGCAGACTTGTAGTCTGTTCCAGTTGAAGCTGATCCTGGACTAGAGGCTCGAGCCCCTTCAATGGGAAGAGCCAGGTTGGAGCGGTCTGGCTCATCTTCCGAGTCAGACTGCTCCTCCGGCCGATGGGAAGACTTTTTGGATCTCGTGTGATCTTTGCCAGCTTTAGGTACATCCCTTGCCGGAGTGCTTTCTAGCTGCTTAGATTTGGATTTAGTCATGCTAGCAAGATTTCGGTTTGATACTCCACGCTCATCCTCGTTGTCACTAGTTCCGTCGAGGTTGAGGAAGGAGTTGTTTCGGGACTCAATCGCTTTGGTAGGCCTCTCGGGTGGAGGACGGGAAGGCGTGTTGTTTGTGTTATTTCGCTTCGCAAGTTGCTCATCAGACTCGGACCGGACAGTCCTGATCCTGGCGTTGGGGCTTGGCGAATAATCAGGCGAGAACTCTCTCTTATATCCTTCTCGTTCTGCAGCCCTGTCGTCTCGTTCCGGGGTCATGTTGGAAATATCGGCAAGTGGAGAAGGCCCTTGAGGACCGGAGGTGCCCCCTTGGACACTCTGACCAGATCGGAGATACGGGTTCATAACCTTGCGCAAACTGCTGACTGGGCTTGGCTGTTGTGCGTAGTTCTCTCGTTCCTGGGGAGCCAGGTTGGGCACAGCTGTAGGTACAGGAGGAGTAGGCATTGTAGGTAGTGGGGGAGGATCTTCAGTAACGGACTTCTTCCGGCGACGGAAGAAGGATGATGGTTTCTTTTGTAGGGCTGGGTGATGAGAATGTGACGAAGACGTATCCCGAGAGGGTGGTGTCGAGGCGTTACCAGCCATCTTGGTATCGGCAGAAGGGTTCGATTGGGGGGCTGTAGAGGTTGTTGTATCGTTACTGTTATGTGAGTTGTTACGGGATGAGCCAAACACCCTCCTGAAAAACCCTTGACGTTCCTTGACTGGTGCAGGTGCAGGTGCTGCAGTCGTTGGGCCGCTGTGCACGGCCGCCTCCTTTGACTTCCCGTAGCCAACATTGGGTGCGGGTGCCGAATCGAGGTCCAGGACTGGTACAGCAGGTGTCGGCTCCCGTGAAGTAGCAGGTTTCCGTCCCGAAACGCTCTTTAACGAGCGACTACTGCGTTTGTGATCGAGTGGAGGGGGCTCGAGAGGTGCGGGTGGCAGCGGCGGTGGGATGGACGAGGGCATTGCCGACATCGCAGGGATCGACGGTTCCCGTCGTGGGCCGCCCGGCACGGTAGGGGTTGGGGCTGCGTCGTATTCGTCGTCGATGTAACTATTCGGGAATTCGACTCGAAAGGGGGGAGGTTCGACGACTGGAGGCTGCGATGATGATTGTGATTGCTGGGGTCCATAGTCAAAGCTCGCGGATCGTCCAAATCCGCGTCCGTATCGTTGGCTTCCAAGCACTTGAGCATATCCAGCATCGACACTAGCTGTACTGCTGCTCTTGCTACCCGGTTTTCCCCCTCTTGAATGCATGGCTCTCGATGAGCCGGTTCGGTGGCCTTCACGGACACTGTTGAGGCGTGGGAAGCTCGATTGGAAATTGGAGCTGCTGTTGCTTCGTCGACCGCGGCTCGATATGCGACTGGAATCGTCTGCGCCTTCGAGGTCTGAGCTGTAAGAGTATTGGTGTCCGTTGACTCGGGGCGGTCCTGCGACAGAATTGGAGGCGACCCAGCTTCGGGTTTGCTCAGCGGCGCCAAACTGGGGCGTGGTCTCGTCAAAGGTATGTGAACGCGATCCAGTTCCAGTTCCAGTTCCAGGTGATGGTCCGTACTTGTCACTCAACTGTGCCATGGAGAATTGGTCGAGAGACATAAGCATGTTAGCCACAAGGGAGTCTCGGGTGACGTTGCGCGGAGAGAGTGACAGATCGTGAGAGTCGCGCTGTGTAGATTGAGGCGGGCGGTCGGCCATGTCGTCCTCGATGGGAGTAGGGTTCTCTAGAAAGGACTCATGCGCGTGAGCGTTGGAAGCGGACAATCTGTTAGGCGCCCGGTTGTTGGTATTGTGTAATTGCTTGGTCCTAGACTTGGGCTGCGAATGTGACTGGGACATGCAGTATTCTGAGTCTTGAGGCGGCGGCGTCTGTGGGTGCGGAATGACGTCCCTTTCCCTAGACAACGGCGAGGCAAGGGAGGAAGTGTTTGTGTTGATATTCAGGTCGGTATGGGGCCGACGTCGAGTCCTACGACGGGCATTGTCGGTCGAGGATGGAGACGAAGACAAGAACGAGGGCGATGGCATCTTCGACGATGGGGGCCGGGTCGAAAAAAGGGTTTTTGTCTCTGTCACTCTCAGCTCTACCGCACCGCACCGGACTCTCACCAAACCGATCTAAGTAGAGTGTACTGTAGGCTAGGCTAACTTGGCAAGAGAAGCCGGCTTCCGCATGGGTCGAAAAAAAGCCACGCGTGAGCGGTTTGGCCAGTTGGCGATTGGCTTTGACTAGGCCAAGGAATTGTGACGTGACAAAGTTGGCTGATGCTAAGTATTTCGTCTCTCGACGGCGCCGTGAGGAACTTTAGTCTATAGTAGCTTGTGCACAAGTTCTACCTCCTTCAGGTAGGTGTGTCTATCTATGTACCTGCGTCTTAACCACCAAAAACAGTCATCCCGTCGCGCTTCGCCCAATGCTCAAGGACCCTATTCGCTGCAAATTGCCCTTGTAGTTGCCAGTCCCAGGGTGACAAAGCGTCTGTAAAGAGGGGCGACAGGGGTCTTGATGCAGGGGGAGACGCTGGTGTTAATTAACAACAATTGAACTCGCCTTGGCTCGCGAACACCCAGCAAGTAAGTACCTGGTACGAACTAAAGAAGAACAAGAATGCTGATGAAACGTTCGGGTGGACGAGGGTATGCACATGAACGTATCCGTCCAAGGTTACACAGTTGGCATCCACTGGATTCATAAAAAGTCTACTAATACTGCAGGTCTGAAAAGCCGTGCCTTGAATCATGAAGCGCCATTCAAGTGCGTGCCCGTTTGTTTGCGTTGCACTATAGGTAGTTGTAAAATGCATATTCATCACAATTCATCACACGAAGTGGTCTTACCAGGGACTGAACATCACCACGGTCACCTGAAGATGAATCTACTAAATCCACGAACGGTGCAAGGTCGATGCTGCATTGCACAGCAAGCTACAGCAGAAAAAAGAACACCATGACATTTAATCCTTGCTGGGCCCAAGAAAACGCCAATCCGAGACCGCCAAAGCACTATGATGATGATGATGTGCGCTAATTCCCGCCGGCCTAGACTTGAATGAGGCCAAATCTATTGAACCAAACCTTGTTGGGTCTCAAGTCAATGTTAATCATAGACACAGAAGCAAAGAAAAGTTAAAAAGTCAAGCCTTGCCGTTACCGAGTCAGAAAGTGAAACTCTAATCATGAACGAACACTTGGGAAATATAGAGAGAGTCAGCCAACAACATATATGCATTCCCCAAGGTTTCTTGCCTTTCTCGAATTTTTTTCTGGAGCTGTCGAGGGTCTGACCCAGCTGGCTGGGCTTTGAGGCGAGTCACACTGTCACAGAGAACCAAGGACCCTTGAACAGCAAGGGAGCCCCTTTTTTTCTTTTTCTCTTCCCTGTCTGCGCATGAGCATCTTCATCTACCGTACCGCGGCTTCGTTTCCGTTTCGGTAGGATTACCTAAGGCATCAGTGGAAAGGGGAGAACCAGGGATTCTGGGAACAACGTTCCAGATCAGCATCAATGGAACACTTAGCCCCTTGCGAGGCCATGTGGCTAGACTAGCAGGCTTAGAGGACCCTTTGCGATATCGCTTTCAATGTCAGTGCTCACGGGTAGCTCCAACTCCGAGATAGTGGTTTAAGAGTTGAGCTGTACGTACTGCACAGTAAGCAATAGGTACGTACTTACTCTAAATGTTTCTACACAGTCAGCCCAGTTGCTCTCGGATCTTTTCCGTCGGTAACACTCCTTTGATATGGCGACATGCTCAATCTACAACCAAGCCATCGTAGGCTATGCAGGATTATCAAACCATACGTGGCTTGTCTTGTCTATCAGGAGGCGGAACCAACAAGCCAAAGCGTCTGAGATCATCATGATCGCGAACATCTTCCTTGAAGAGACAATTAGCTCCGACAAACTGGACTTCGGTTCTCCCTCGGGGTGGACATGTTTCACCGTTGGTTTGTTGCAGCTGCAAGGTACATGAGACATTGGATGTGGGTAAGACAGCTTCGGGGACAGTTTCCCAGCAGGTGATGAATGGGTAGACCATCTACCTGTGGTGTAGCACTTTTATTATAAAGAAAGGCCTACTCTGAACATGTTCTGCTGACATTGAAGGTTGCTGTTATGGTTAACCTACATGTTGAGATCTACGCTTTTAGTAGGTATATAACATCCTAAACATGAGTTGAAGCTGCTCAATGCTCATGCCAAGGTAGTTACAAGACATCCCTGGGTCAAAATAACACAACAATTACAATACTTCATCAACTGTCAATCCAGAAGTATTGAGATAACCCCATGATCGCTTCAATTGAGATGCTGACTGTAGTTGTACTGAAATAGAAGCCCAAAAGTATAGGGCGCTCCCCGCAATTGCAGGTGCTGTCAACCCCGCACAGTCAGGGGTGGTTAAGCTCGATTGAGGCAGGCGTCGACCAGCTGTGGCACCTGACCTTGTCCTTCTTTTCAAGATGGGGTCACTCGTGAATAAACCAAACCCACCAAACCCGTAGTTCATCTTTTTTCCCCTTCACCTTGAAAAGGCGCCGGGTGTATCTGTCCCTCACCTTGCTCGCCGTGTTCTCGTTCTACAGCCAATCAAGCTGCTTCTTGTTTGATCGACTTCTAAAACCCGTTAATGACGGGGGACGTCTCTGCGCACTACGCTCTCCTCCACTTATACATACACACGGCCAGCCCTTGGGCCTAGGCAAAATCATCAAAATGGCTTCGTTCATGACAGATAATTCCTCCTCGCCCTCCAATAGCTGGCCGCTGGATCAATTTGTCCAAGACCCGGGATATCTCGCCTACCAGGAAGAACTACGATGCCTCATTTTTAACACGACGCAGACTGCTGCACCCTCACGCGAAACATCACCTGCTCCAGGGGACTATGGCCCAACCGACGAGGAGCTGGCAGCCCAAGCTCAAACTAAGATAGCTCTTGCGTCTGGACGACGACTTGAATATCTCAAGAACTACGTTTCTCAAATAGCACCTTGGGTAAGATCTTCCCCATTTGCTTTCCTCAGCTGCTAATCCGATCATCTAGCTCGACATGTTTGACAGCAACGGAGCCTTTACTATTCAAGTTCCCGTCCTTGCTCGTCGTTGTCCTGCTCTGTTATACGCAATTCTCGCCTTGTCCGCTCGCCAGATGGAGCGAAAAGAGGCCAGGCAGCACTCTTTCGACAGCTTAGAGCTTTATCAGGAAGCTATCCGTCTCCTCAACCCCTTACTCCAGACTCGAGACCTCACTATTATCCCGATCTGTGTTATTCTCTGTTGTCTGGAGATGATGTCAGCAAGTCCCCAAGACTGGCGTCGCCATCTCGAGGGTTGCGCTGCCCTATTCGATGCATTTGGCGTAAATGGCTTTAGCGGTGGTCTTCTTCAAGCTGTCTTTTGGTGCTACGCAAGAATGGGTTTGTACTCCTCGCCCCTTGCACGTGTCCTAGTATTGACTTTACTGTCTAGATCTATGTGGTGCTCTAATCTCTGACGGAACGCAAGGCACATTGGTGCCTCTCGACAAATGGCTGCCTCCTGACGCTGATCCAAATTCTGCCGCTGATATCTTCCGCGACCACCGTTCGCCAGATATGCATGCCAACTACTCAGTCTACCTGTGCTCAAAAGTCTGTGAGCTTGTTGCAGACAGAACGCATTATGTTGAACTTGGAGAGAACAACGGCTGTGATTCTACTGCTTTTGAGAGGCGATGGTTGCGACTCTGGCACGATCTTCAGTCCTGGATCGAAGATCGACCCGCGGAAGTGATTCCTGTCCAGTTCATTGAAAGCCGACCCTTTCCTCAGATTCTCTTTGTCCACTGGGCAGGTATCTCATCTAATCAGCTCTACCATACAGCCTGTACGCTTTTACTAGGATCAAAACCTAGAGAGGTCAAGCTCGACGTGGGACCTACAGGATCCTCGATCTGGCACGCCAAATGCATCTGTGGCATCTCCTTGACGAACCCTCATCAAGGCTGCCTGAACAATGCCATACAGCCACTGTGGGTTGCTGGCAGACTTCTCAGTCACAAGTCGGAACATTTGCTTCTCTCTAAGCTGATCCAGAGTATAGAAGCAATGACTGGGTGGGCAACGAATTGGCGCATCGCTGATCTTGAACACGCTTGGGGATACAAGGTTAGATAAGTATTCATTGGTCTCTTGTTTCACCACGAGAAAATTTTGCTTCAATCCACCTTACCCCTTAATCCGGCTGCCACTCATGTACCAGCTGTGCTGATAGCGCGTTTACGTTCCACCCTGTTAAAGAACCAATTCGGTCAATTCCACGCAGAATGGCATGCTGTTGGGGCTCATAGGTCATCCTTTTAGCGGCAAGATAGAAGGAGGCCAAAAGACTAAAGTCCCAGCTCGTCCGTGTGTCGTTGTTCAAGCTGATGCCGCAAATGCGCTGGGCATGCCACAGAGGCGATAGGTAGACAGATCGCCCATGCTCCTTCGGGAGAGTACGTGGTCGGTTCTGGAGGAGCAGAAGCATTGATGTATGATATAGTTGGTTGGCCAAGACCGCCGCGCCGTTGGTAAAGAGTACTAGAGGGAAAAGCTGCTCGTTGTCGTCAATCTCGAGCATTGGCTTAAAATCCCGGGGACGACTTGTGTACCACAGGTGGAGGCTTTCAGAAAGAGATTTCCATCCCTGAGCGGCAGTCGGGCGGATAACGCCAGGAGAGGTTGGGACGTCACCCCCGAAGCAGTGATTGAGGACTTGGGCGCATAACAAAACTGGCTCTCGACCGTACTTGAGAGATTCTCTATACATTCCGTTGAGGGGTGACGAGGCTTCATAGGATACGATCGAGGGGATGGGTACTGATGAACCGTTCATAAGGCTGACTGAAACTCCTGAAGTCTTGTAAGCAACGGTCACGTGAATTATTAAGAGATGGCCTTACCAAGGCGCAGCATCATCCAAGACACAGCTAGTGCAACAGAATGATGATGTTCCCGAAAAGGAGCCGAGTTTATAGTCTCATAGCCAATGCTCTTAGACGGACTCAACCAGGAAGTTGGTTGCGTGATGAATTGACGCCGAAGGGTCACAAAGGTGAACGTCAACGCGCTGCGCATCACGTCGTTACTCTGGCTGTTCGGGTCGGGCATTAGAGACTGTCCTGCCAAGTCAAGCTGGATATGATCTCCAAGTGTCGTTAAAGAGAGCGAGAGAAGCGAGTCGAGAAGCGGGATGGAGTCCATAGCAATACGAGGCACTAGCAAGCCAAAGGTCTGATCAGAATCATTTATATCGAGCTGTGAATCGTATTAGCCTAGTCTTACCGTATGAGGAGATAGTTATCATACCCAGGGAGCAATATTGTATCTGTAGTGCCGCAACAGCTCAACGGCACGATCCTGGGGCGTGTGGAGGCAATTAGGAAAGACATCACCATGAGGTTTATCGCTCAGCTCGAACTGGGTAGGTTGTGTTGGCGACGTAAAGAATCCTTCATTGGCAGTAACCTGAGATACGACAGACGCTGAACCAGGTACATAGTGGTCGTTCCCCAGCGCAAGGAGGCCGTCGAGGGCTGTTTCATAGGCAGCGTTGGAGGGTGAGATGGCAAGAGTGAAAGTCGCAGGGTCTTGGGGAGATGTGACATAGGCTTCGAGTCCGGGACTGATTATATCTGGGGGTGGAGGAGGCGGTGGATTTTGCTGGGGTTGAGATTGAATCTGAGGGTCGGGTGGCGGTTGTGATTGTGGTTGTGTCTGCTGAGGTTGCTGTGATGGTTTTTGGCATTGAGATAAAGCATCGTCTTGTTCCGGGACAACTGGCTCTATCTGAAGAGGTGGGCTTGCTCTATTCCCAGGCTCACCAGACGCAACTCCATTATGCTGGACTTGAGCATCAGACCTTGTTGCTGTCTCTGGCACGACAAACTGGTTCCGTTAATGAAGATTCGACGAGAACCAAGGTCAAGCGCTAGCTTACCCTCAACTTCGCATACGATTGCTTGGACCCGCGAGCAGAGTCTGAAGATGTCCTGGCATTCTTCTGAAGGAAGGATAGTCGGGTTCCATATTGACACTCGAATCCACCGTCAATGCATCGTTGACACGAAGGTTTTCCTTCATCACCTGAGAAGAGATGAGTGTTCCACTCTGCAACATGAATGGAAATACGGATAGCATGACTTACATTTCCTTCTCCGAACCCTGCACTTGAAACAACCCGTTCTTGTCCTCTTAAGGCGGGTCTTGGCCGTAGCTTCAGCCTCAGCCATGATAAAGCACTTTTGAATGACGATTTAAAAAAAAAAGGTCGTGCAAGGTTGGATGGAGAATGGAAAATCTCCAAAGTGGGAAACTTGAAGCATTTGGGTGTTTTTAACCACTTTTGGCGGGGCGGGGGCTGATGGGTTACAATAAAATCTGCACACTGTCAGGCTGGTAGCTACGTAAGTCGAGGTACTATGAGAAGTTCTAAGT
>JABCKB010000054.1:0-64757 GCA_013184455.1 Fusarium continuum | reverse complement strand
GAGTGGGGGGGCGGGCGGAGTAGTGGTCAATTACGTTAAGTTAGGCAGCTTGCTCTCAGCACACGACAGGGGTCAACATTTTGAACCAAACAGATCAATAGCCTACGAGGCTAACAAGAACAAGACCGCTCGGAAGAGATATCCCAGATACCCTACCCTAGTGTAGGTACCTTACTTACTTACTGTGCTGTGCTGTGACATACTGTAGCATTGTCAAGGGGTCTCATGCGGAGCACGCGCTTAGGAAAACTGCCGCTTGTCAGTCTGCAGGCGCCAAGAGCCAAGACACTAAAGTCCATCACTGCTCGGCTTCGCACTGGATGACATGACTCCGGCCTCTTGGAGGCCGGTACCACGAGTTGAACAAGTAAGTTAAAAAATGTCTTTGGAATTAGCGTGAGAGTGGGTTCTCATGTCTAAAACCTGGCAGGTTGCAGGACTAGGTAGTCACTAAACTTGGCCCGAGTGTAAATCCCGTCTCGAGACGGAGAGGGATGCGAATACAAGATCTACAATAATGTGAATGTGATTCAGGCGTCTAGCCCTATCTGATCAGAAGAAGTGAATCATTGACTCTCGCTGATACGTAGAAAAATCTTTGGGTACCTGGTTTGCTGCCAAGAAGGAACAACATGATCCGCGACCTCATTCAACGCCAAATACCGCTATTTGTCGAGGGGTGAAAGCTTCCTCATCCTAACCTCAATGAACCCCGCAAGTCCCGATCTCTATTCTTCGTCAAGATTCATTCACGCATTTCCGAGAACCCGCGTCTATATTTCGCGTCTCTATCAACGCGACAAGCACTCTTCTTAAGCCACAAACCTAACCTCCTTGCACAGTGCCTGCCTGTCCCTATTTTAAGCAATGACAGCCCTAAATGGGACTTTCGTGACGATCTGGCTGCTCCTCCTGCACACCTTTTCATCAATGTCCTAGATCGCCCCCCCGCCTTTGATCCCTCACTCGGCTCAAGTTTAAGGGGCAATCTAATCGGATATTCTTTGGTAATCTCATTCCTTCCCTCCTCCAACCTCCTCCTCCTTCTAGACTTCTGTCGGGCCCTTCTCGGGCGGTTCCCTCTTCCCGTCCGCCGGAGCCTCCGAACGAACGGGCTGCCAGAATCCAACCTTATTAGCAACTTCATCTGCATGTTTGTTACACAACACCAGGAGTCTAAGCCTCTTCTTCCTCCTCCCCCACGCGCCGATATCGACTGATTCCAATCCCGTTGGGCCGTCAGATGAGCTACCAACGAGCTGAACCGTTGGTCGGTAAACGTTTATGTATTGCGCTATGCTGTACTGCACTGTACAGTATCTGCGCAAGCTCTTCTAACCCCCATCCAGTACAATAGGTTCTTCTGTGCGCTTGTAACCAACGTTCCTTTGCATCCTCGCTGGCTAATTCTTGACGCAGGTATCAGCCAACCTAGGTAGGGACGTTGGTGTGACACAAGCAAAGCACGGCGTTGCACATCCCTCGTTTCCCGTCTTGTCTAAAGTCTTTGGACGCATGTTATGTCTCTCTCACCAAGGTACAACCATGACTACAGTACAGCAGAACACACTGCCTTTGCGTAGCCTCAAGGTTCTCTGCATCATCTTTGAGCCGTGAAAGGGTAGGGCTGTAGTCTCATCCCGGCATGATTGGTATAGGAAGCCCATCCACCATGCCGTGAACCTCCGCGCAGGATTGTCGTTTTCTTGGCGTTGGACTGTGAATGCTCTCATTCTGAATCGACTGGGTTTGTCTGGTGAGCGACGACAGAGACATGTCTAAGACCCTTCCAGCAGAGGTCGGCGTTAAGAAGCGTCTTTTCTGCTACCGCTAGTTGTACAGGCGCCTCTGAATCTCCTTGTGGAGATAAAGGTCTTGGGAGGCCTACGGCTAGGTATACTTGTGCCTCATGCTTTGCGTGTTTGTTTCACGAGTGTGAGCTTTGGATGTGCACTTGGCCTTGAGGTGAGGATTTTGTAAAAATAGCAAAATCATGAGAGCGTAGATAACCTGTGTGTTGAAGACTTCAAGCATACGGTGTTGGCCTCTAATTTCCCAGGTCCCTTAACGGATAATCTGCCTTATTGCTCCGGGCACATTCTGTATAGCCGTAACCCACGGCATGGCAGCCTGCCATATACGTACGTATCGGTCTGGTGCCTGTCGTGCTCTGTGAAATCCAAAGTGGACGACGCCACCTTGATCAGTGCAGACCTAGACCCCGATGCAACTTGGGAGCATGTGCCTCGTGTTCAGATGAAGCACCCAACAAATCGTCCATGAATGGGATGGGATGGGATGCCTGCTCGTGGCAAGTCACCGGAATCGTGCATTGATAAAAGATGCATGACCTCGGACCTGGTCTTGAACCGGGACTGAGTCGCTCAAAGCCTTGTCGAATATTCGTGGCTCTACAGAAATCATAGCGGCCGTGATCATCTGGCATTTCTCTACGTGTGTCTTGAGGCTCTTTCACTGTGGCAAGTGACCAACAGCATGCAATGATACCAGCTGCGAATCAACTTCTGCATACAGCCGCCATCGTGAATGGTACAATATGCGGTTTATGGTATGATTCGTGCGCAACGATAGACGACAGGTTTAGGCAAAGTGCCAATCCATGATGACTAGAAGTTATTCTCAAGGTCTAGTTAGAAAGTTCCATGTGTATTGGGTTCCTTGCCAGGTGTTGTTGGGTCCAAGGTTTGTTGGTCACGCAAATGATGGTTCATCGTCTGCGTCGCCCAAGTCATGAAGTCTTCCAAGTTACTCACAAGTCTCCAGCCAAGTAACCTAAAGTTTATGTAAAGAACAAAGGGATACGATGTCTCTTTACACAAGCTCACACTCGCCGATTGAGGTGGAGAACCATAGGCATTCGGGGATGCGGACAGTCAGTTCCGCCCGGAGGACGACATGACAGGTATTGGTTTACCCAAATGTTGTGAAACCTCTTTCAAGATCCCAACTGCTCAAGCCTCATCTGGTAGTCTCATACGCGCAGGCTTTGAGCGTATGTATTGTGAGAAGTATTCTTTACCTGGCACACACACAATCAAAGGCGTATTAAGTGCTAATTGATTCAGAAAACACTAGCGGTATATGTACCTCCCTAGGTAGGTAGTTACCAGTCTAGAATTCGCTCTCTCACTGAAGTCAAGTTTTGAGGACATCACCTTGAAAGTTTAAAACTTTACAGGTGAGGTTGATTGACATCCAATTCTGGCAGATGCACGGACCAGATGTGGATATGCTCAGACTTTCAGGTACGTACCCCAAGCAAAAATTCAGATCTACAAAATTTATCAATCACTTCGCCGGCATCAACTCAAGACGACCTCTACAAACATTAATCCCATACTTCTGAAATGTTTGCGGTCCCAGGATGGTCCGTCTCAGCTGACGGCCTCAAAGCCGAAGCGCCTTCCAAAAACAACAGCGCGCCTGGCACCAAATCCAAGAAGCGCAAGCGCAACAACGCCGCTGCAGCTTCGGAGAATGTCACACCTTCAACAGTCGCAGATCTCTGGGAGTCTGTGATCGAGGGAAAGAAGCCCAAACAGCCAAAGTCTGATCAGTCTGCTAAGCGGCAGAAGAAGCAGGGCAAGGGAAAGCGTGGTGAGGATGAGCAGCCTCAGGACGGCAACGATGGTGACGCCCAGCCCAAGCCCATGCCCAAGAAGGAGAAGGACAAGAAGGACAAAAAGCAGAAGCAAAAGCAGAAGCCCGCGGAAGATTCGGCAGAAACCACTACTTCACCTGCAAAGAACGCCATTGCAAAGGCACCACCTCTGTCTCCAGCTCCTCCCAAGCTCACTCCCCTACAGGCCTCTATGAGAGAGAAGCTCATCTCAGCGCGTTTCCGCCACCTTAACGAGACGCTCTACACCCGCCCCTCCGAAGAGGCGTACAGCCTATTTGATGAATCGCCAGAGATGTTTGATGAGTATCACGAGGGTTTCCGTCGCCAGGTCAAGGTTTGGCCTGAGAACCCTGTCGACAGCTTTCTCAAGGATATCCGCGCGCGCGGCAAGGTCCGCCAGCAGGGCAAAGGCAGACCTGGAGGTCCTCCCACCCCTCTCGCCAAGACACCGCTGCCTCGGACGCAGCAAGAATGTACCATCGCAGATCTTGGTTGTGGTGACGCTCGTCTTGCTGAGGCTCTTCAGGCTGATGGCAAGAAATTGCGCGTCAACGTCAAGAGCTACGATCTTCAGAGCCCAAGCCCCCTGGTCACCAAGGCTGATATTGCCAACTTGCCTCTTGCTGACGGCTCCATCAATGTCGCTGTCTTCTGTCTCGCTCTCATGGGCACAAACTGGGTCGACTTTATTGAGGAGGCTTACCGTATCCTTCACTGGAAGGGCGAACTCTGGGTTGCTGAGATCAAGAGCCGCTTCGGTCCCATTAGAAACAAGAACGCCCCTGTGACCCACAGCGTTGGCAACCGCAAGAAGAATGCAATTGTCGGCAAGAAGGGCAAGGGTAAGGGCGCCGATAACGACGGCGACAACGACGAGGATTTGGCTGTGGAGGTGGATGGTGTGGATGATCGCCGCCGAGAGACTGATGTGTCAGCCTTCGTAGAGGTGCTCAAGTCGCGCGGATTCGTCCTTCAGGGAGACCGAGAGGCAATCGATTTGTCTAACAAGATGTTTGTCAAGATGCACTTTATCAAGGGTGCATCGCCGACAAAGGGAAAACATTTCAAGGAACAGGAGGCCCCTAAGGGCAAGAGGGGCATCATCCGCAGGATAGACCCCGTTGATGAAGAGCCAGAGGTCAACGAAGCTTCTATCTTGAAGCCCTGCGTTTACAAGATTCGGTAAGGAGGGAGAAAAGGCGAAGGGGAGACGATGGAGTTTATAGCTTAGTTACTGCGATGAGTAATACCCGCACAAAAAGATGATGAGCAATTTGTACTTCATAACTACGTGTAATTCCTACATCTTGTTACTCCTAAATATCATCACCATAATGAATATGTCATAAACGCATTCCATAGCTAGATCTCCCTTGGAGAATGAAATCTTTCTATCCGCCCGTTATAACACGGGATAATGGGGCACCCATCTATCATTATGCTCCCGCCTTATGTTGGTCATTTTCCATCCCGGCTCCGATACCGTCCAATGTGAGTTAGTGTTGCGTTCCTAGAAGAAAATCAGGCTGGCAGCAACATCTGGATTGCCATCCGCGGCCTGAAGGGCCTGGATAGCTTGCTCTCGAGTGGCGCCCATCGAGACAAGGCTCTCGATAGCTTGTGGCGAGATGTCCGTTCTCGGAGTGGCAGGCTGAGCTTGACCTGCGGCTGGAGGTGCAACAGCAGCAGTAGCAGGGGCTGGGGCCGGCGGAGTGGGCTGTGCCGGGGCGGTCGAAGGTTGTTGTTGCTGCTGGCCAGGAGGTAGAACGGCCCCAGAACGTTGTCCAATTGTAGTGCCATCGGGACCAGGCAAAGTTGGTTCCTGTACAACCGCCATCTCTTCCTCCTTGGGAATCTCGGCCTCTCCCAGAAAAGGAACCTCTTCACCTTGAATGATTAGCTTGTCCTTGGCCAGATCAATGGTGGCTTGGTATCGTTTCAGCATATCGAGACCGAGCAAAAGGTCGACCGACTTGCCCTCCATGACAGTAAAACTGCAGGGTAAGAAGAGGTTTCCGATTTTGATCTGAGCAGAATGGACACGGCCGATGATGTTTGCTGTTCCAACACCGCGAGCAACACCGGCAAAGCGAGTGTCAACAAGTCTCATGATTCCACATGCCTCAGCACACGCAGGAGACATAATGGTAGCTTGAGCGCCAGAATCTACAAACGCCTTGACGGGGTGGCCGTTTACTTCCACATCAACGTAGAGCATATGAACTCTTCCAAAAACTGGGTAGATAAGGGTCAGTATTCAACTGGCATTTAGGGTGTTCAAAGTCAACTTGCCTTCGGGGTTGTGCTCCATAGCATTCTGTAGGTTCTCCATGACTCGCTCCTGTCGAATCATCTCCTCGATCCTCCTCTGGTTCTCGACGTTGAAGGGGTCGTCATTCAGTCTCTCAATCTCTCGTTGTCGTTCTTGACGCTCGCGTTGCTCTCGGTTTTGACTGTCGTGGAAAATCTGTGCAAAACGAGCTGGATCATCAACCGCTGAAGCCAGCTCGGGATGCTGTGACTGGAGCTGCTGCCTCAACGCAGGCTGACCAAGAATCTGAAGACGGATGAGTTCAGGATCTTGCTCATTTCCACCCCGTCTTCTAGGTTGAGGACGCCGAGCTTGTTCCGGTACACCAGTACTGCCTCGCATATCTCTGACGTGTAAGGCTAGCATCTCTCCATCTGCAATCTGCAGCTGCTCCATTGTCTGCGTGTCATCGGAGATGAGACGACCGTTGTGATAGATGTGCTGTGAGGTCGGAGGAATAGTCGATTCTGCCTGGATAGATTCGCGGAGCGTAGCCAAGGTCATGTCGGGAAAGATCTCGATAGTCAGGAGGCTATCCTGCTCCCCTGCTTGGGGATTGAATATATTAAGAGTAATGCGCCTGTTTATCAAGGGTTAGCATAGCCGAAGATGACGTAAATACGTTCAGGCAGTGGACCAACATTGTTGTATCGTTTGGTGTCTTTCTGCTGTTAATTCGAATGCGTATTTATCAGTTGGATAGGGCTAGGTGGTGATGAGAAGGAAAACGTCGAGGACTCTCAATAAAGTGGCTGGTCGTGGGAGGAGTAGGCGTGGGCGCGAACGTGGCTAATACAGACGAGACAGACAACTATGGTACTGTAGCAGCTCCCAAGGCACCCACAACAGGGATCCTCAAAGTAAGGAAGCCCAATTTAGAAAATAGCCTTTGCGGCATGTGCTGGCTTTGAAGGTAAATATCAAAGCGAGGTTGAAAGGACAAGGAATCGTGCAAGAGGTTGGTTGGCAAAAAGGATTAGAGGGGAAGGGCTGATGAAGACGGGATGGAGATAGATGCAAGTGCAGGTGCGTATGAAGTTTCAGAGACAACTACTGGCTAGAGCTAGCTACCTTAAGGTGAGGGGCTGCTTCCGCTGGAGGGGCAATTTTCATCTGGGGCCGCTCAAATTTCGGGCGGTGACGCTGGCAGGTGGGTCGCAAAAAAACCGACACTCCAAAGCACTTTCTGCATACTAAATAGTGTGTGATTGAAGGAATTATGGAACACCTCTAGGCCCTAGATGGCTGATCTCTGACCTACTATTTCTGTCAGCCAGCTTTGGAGTGTGGATTATTTTGCAACCCACCTGGCTGGTACAGTAGCTGCGGACTACCAAAATAAGTGCTCATAGGAGGTAGGTTGCTGTGGGATTTCTTACCTCCCAGGCACAGGTTTTGAAGATTGCCATGATAAATTAGGTGAGTAAGGTACCTACGAGGTACCATAGGTATATGATTTGACCTTGAACAAAGCGATACTCTCGGTATACAAGTGGGTTTCCTGGTTCATCTTGTATGTCAAAAATCTTAGTACTTACATCATCTTTCACCCCTCATTCTGCCCTACCGTCAGCTCAACCATGGAGCTATACTAAAATACCCTACCTAGTACATCATCGAGTCTCTTTCTAACAGTTTGCTTAATAATTGTCCAATTATCTCTTCCTGTTCAAACAAACAAACCAAGCCCAGCCAGCTTGATGGCTAGCTAGGCACTTTGTTGTTTGCTTGGTCATTTGCAACACATAGTTTCATTGTATCGCTCAGGTACCGCTAGGCACGACTGCATGTACGCGCACTCACAGCCAAGGACCAGGCGACTCCCAGAAGCCGACGGAAGCCTATCGATGCTTACTATGTTCGGTTTCAGAGCCGGACATGATGGCGGAGAACCAGGCGCCACGGTGATGACGAATCGATGCTCTTGACGCAGGCAGACAAAGAGGACAGAACTCTACGGGTATGGGATAGTACAGTATTGTCACTACTTAGGTACTGATGCTACTGCGACCAGGTTCCTCCTTGTCCTCGCAGATCCAGCATTAGTAACCACATCGTTCAGAATACAACGGTGTAGTTCCAAAGGGGGCTTCTTGCATTGTCTGCATGACGGCTCAGCATAGGCCCGCTGCTTTACATACATGCTCACCTTGGATATTAGCCGCTTCCCCGGTGTCCAGGACCGTGAAGTCAAATTAGCCATAGTGGCGAGCGCTGAACACCATCCAAGATCTTACAACTGTCGGTAGTTTGCACTAGGGTCATGAGAGCCCTAGTTAGGATCTCATGCGGCTGCTGCCGCAGAATGGAACCTCCTGATCATGATTGCGCTCAGGGACCCCAACGGCTGATCGTCTTGGTTGCTGCAACAGGGAGTGCCGGGGAGGCACAGAATGATCTCCTGCAGCACTGCTACCTTGCTGAATGTGCATGCTACAGGATTGACGTTCCTGTTTGCTGTTGTCCGGGTATGTCTTTTTACTGTTAAGGTTGTTAGCACAATGACTATTACAAACGACTAAACTCGAGACAGATATGAATTGACATTGGAGCTATATCAGGACTAGGGACAGGCCACTGAAGTCGCGACAATACTCAGGTACTATACTGTCAACACGTATCGTCGCAAGAATGTAATGTCGTATCAAATACAACGTCAACAACCAACAGCATAAAATAAGTTAGCAAGTACTGTAAAGCCTTGCAGCCACCTTGCCCCTTCGCAATTGGGTGTTGGCTTTTCGTGCCCAATTTACCCTAGACACCTCAGACTACCTTCGTTTGCGCACAACATCGTCACATTGATGCGTCAATTCTCGACAATTGTCATGTTGACCATTGTCTTGTGTTTACAGCATCTGTGAATTGCCGTATCTTCTTCTGTTTGCTTGCCTCTGTCGCGGTCACGCGACCAGACATGTCATGTGCCAGACCCGAGCTACCACTGGCGATGGAGACGGAACAAGCTCTCCCCGCTCATGAACCCATTCTGACGAGAATAGAGGATAGGCATATTTCAACGACGCCGAGAGGTCATTTCAACATCGCCTTCGCCGTTTGCTTGACCTCATAGCCAAAGAATATCATCACAAATTATCAAATTCACCATTGCCATACCTGACCAGTTTTTGAAGCCATTACTGAGCTTCTATATCCACTGACTGGGCCCCATTCCGGCGCCGGCCTGCATCACCCGATCGCTCGGCATTCGTGGGTCCACCAGAATTGAAGGAGCAAACAGGATTCCCTACGGTCAAAGATCTTCTTGTCCCATGACGTTTTATTCACTATCAAACGAGTCCGTGGTTCAGTAACTCGGCTACCTGGGCAAACATCCGATTTTGCGCTATTGCAGGCACAAGCTTCCTCAACGACCAACGCCTGAAGACACACCTGTGGCTCATACCAACCTCAAAGTGCACGGTCAAGCTTTCAATTCTTCTCGTCACATCATCATATCATCGAGAGACAACTTCAAGTTCACCAATACAAGCTCATCACAAGATTATTGACCCCACAAATACCACCCTGCAGCTTTATTCTGACGACCGACTTATACTGAGGTAGTGCCTCTCTATTCGTTATCGTCAGCCCAGTACTATTTCAACAGCTCACTCCTCAAAACGTTTGGTCAAAATTCCAAGGCCTCATGGGAAGCATGGAAAAGAAGAAGAACAATGAATTCGCCACTGCCGCCAGAGACATGATCTTCTCTGGTGGCATTACCGATGCTAAGGAGCAGGACGACGATGGTGCCGCCATCGACGACGGCGACGCAGACGAGGAGATGGTCAATTCCAAAAGAAACATTTCTCAAATGAGAATCCAGAAGAGAAACTCAGAAGCTGGCCTTCTGAAAAAGGTCATTCCTTTTCACTGGGCTCCTATGCTCTCGCCCCTGACCGAGAACGATATCGACACATGTGTGACCCTTGAGAATGTCGCGCTCTCAGAAGCCCGGTATAGATCACCGCGCGAGAAGGTAAGCCATCACGTCTCTCTGTAATTTGATCCCTTTTGAGAGGAAGAATTGCGAAACATAAGCACAGCACCTTTTTGCTGACCAACGCAAATAGATCGAGTATCGCATCCGAAAATCCGGAGGAATTTGCTATGGTTTGTTCAACACTGTCAGGCCAAGCGACGTGGAAAAAGTATCCATCTCAACAATGCAGCACAGTCGACCCGTCGAGTCAGGTCGCTGCGATGGAGCCAAACATGTCATGTTTGCACACGTCCTCGCAACGCTTGGGACTCACCCGGTCATCACTGATGCGGACATGGCCATGCCCGAAAATTGGCGAGATGCAAAAGCATGCAAAGGTTCACCATTGGGCCACCAATCCTCAGGGAGAACAATTTGTCTTCATTCGTTCATCGTGTGCCCGGAAGTTCAGGGAGTCGGCATTGGGAAGACAGTAATGAAGTCGTATCTTGAGCTCATGAACGAGTCTGGTATGGCCGATCGAATCGCTATAATCTGTCAACCGGTAAACAACGATATGGAATGATATTGTGCATGCAACATGCTAACTCATGACATAGTACGCAATCCAATTCTACAAGTGCTTTGGATTCAAGGATCTTGGCCCAAGCACAGAAGCCCTTGCAGGTCAAGGCTGGCATGCCATGGTGAGTAGTCTCCCAATGACACGAACTGACAACCATTGACATTAGTTCAGGTGCTTGAACTACGCGGTCCCAAGAGAAAGACCAAGGAGGAACCCACGCGGAAGAATAAGGAAGAACCTACGCAAACAAATGCTAAGAAATCACCATGACCGATTTCTGCAGGCTTGTTACAGGCATTTTGGATTGTGTGCGCGATGAGTCTCCTCTCAAGAAGCTTCAGCCATTTGCTTCACATTTTTCACACATCCAAAGATATTGCCGAGGCAGCCGCATCATCTACAAGAATGAGATAGCTGGTCTACAAAAACCGCATCTGCACGTTAAATTCCATTCTGGTTCCCTTTTCCTCTATTCAGTGACCCATTTTGACATCATAGCATCGTTCTTTCAGCCCAAAGCCTTCCACGCTTAGTCGCTAGCTTTGTACTTGAGACGGTACTCCTCAGTTCGCTTGATGTCATCCTCTGAAGCAAAGCTCTTCATGCCTGCAATGATGTCGTCGAGAGTCAAGATAGCGAATATGGGAATGCCGTACTCCTTCCTCAACTCGCCAATGGCACTGGGGCCAGGCTTGGACTCATCACCATCAGTAGCAGGAAGCTTCTCCATGCGGTCGAGCGCAACGACAATTCCAACTACAATACCTCCCTCCTTTCGGATCTTGTCAATGGCCTCCCTCTTGGCGGTACCAGCAGTGATGACATCGTCGACGATGAGGATCTTCTTGCCCTTGAGGGGTGCACCGACAATGTTGCCGCCCTCACCGTGGTCCTTGGCCTCCTTGCGGTCGAATGAGTAGGACACGCGGTCAAGGTTCTCAGGAGCGATCTCGCCGAGCTTGACGGCGATGGAGGACGCCAAGGGAATACCCTTGTAAGCGGGACCAAAGATGATGTCGAACTCGAGGCCGGTCTGCTGCTGGGCCTCGAAGATGGACTTGGCAAAGGCGGTGGCAATGGCGCCAGCGAGACGGGCAGTGTGGAAGAGGCCGGCGTTGAAGAAGTAGGGTGAGATGCGCTTAGACTTGAGCTCGAAGCTGCCAAACTTGAGGATCTCGCCAGCGATGGCAGCCTGCAAGAATTCTTGCTTATAGGGAGTGAGCTGAGCAGACATGATGACTTGGACTGCCTTGTTTTGAAACGAAAACAAAGACTGGGCGTTAATAAAAGGAATGTATTTACCAGATTTCAAGTAAATGTTTTTCAAAGCAAAGTTTGCGATCCCCTCCTGCAACTCAGTTAGTGGTGTTGAGCCGGAGCTTACCTTTCTGTTTGTATGGCGGCGGGGTTGAGGTGGGGTGAAGTCCAGATCGGGTTGTACTAGGTACTGGGTACATGCACTCGGCTAACCAGGGAACAGATACGGTATTTCTATCAGTATTTCTATTATGAACATTAAAGGACAAACTAATAACTACACAGGAATGCCCTTAGAAAATCAAGGGGGGAAAAGCCAATTAATCAATAGGTGCAAATCTTTCCAATACTCTAGCCATCGCCGTAAAGCAGAACCACTACCTAAGGTAAGTACCGAGTCCAACCACACAAAAGTGACTTCCTTCTTATCGATAAGCGCTGACCGCCACGACCCACCATCTAAGAAAAAAAATTGCCCAACTGAATTTGCCAATCTCTGATACCTACTATTCGAGCGACGAGCGACCTTCTCCTCCGTCCTCCTCTTTTTATTCCAGGATACTTCAACTCTCAACACCAGATCGCCCAAGATGAAGACGACCTGGAAGGACATCCCCCCGGTGCCTACGCAGCAGGAATTCCTGGACATTGTTCTGAGCCGGACTCAGCGCAAGCTGCCCACACAGATTCGCGCCGGTTTCAAGATCAGTCGTATTCGAGGTATGTGACTTTTTTCTTCTCCCGCTACTCTTCCACCGACGTATTAGCAACGGATCGCTAACACAGGATCTTCACTTCCCAGCCTTCTACACTCGAAAGGTCAAGTTCACTCAGGAGACCTTCTCTGAGAAGTTTGGCGCCATCCTCGAGAGTTTCCCTCGTCTGCAGGACATCCACCCGTTCCACAAGGATCTGCTCAACACCCTCTACGATGCCGACCACTTCAGAATCGCCCTTGGTCAGATGTCGACTGCCAAGCATTTGATAGAGACCATCTCTCGCGACTATGTCCGTCTTCTCAAGTACGGCCAGTCGTTGTTCCAGTGCAAGCAGCTCAAGAGGGCTGCTCTCGGTCGCATGGCCACTCTCATCAAGCGACTCAAGGATCCCCTCATGTATCTCGATCAGGTCCGCCAGCATCTCGGCCGTCTACCTTCGATCGATCCCAACACCCGAACACTGCTCATTTGCGGTTACCCCAATGTTGGAAAGTCTAGTTTCCTTAAGAGCATCACTCGCGCCGATGTCGACGTCCAGCCTTATGCCTTTACCACAAAGAGTCTGTTCGTCGGTCACTTCGACTACAAGTATCTCCGCTTCCAGGCCATCGATACCCCCGGTATTTTGGATCATCCTCTCGAGGAGATGAACACCATCGAGATGCAAAGTATTACTGCTATTGCTCACTTGAGATCCGCCATCATGTACTTCATGGATCTCTCAGAGCAGTGTGGATACACTGTTAGCGCCCAGATTGCTCTGTTCAAGAGCATCAAGCCACTCTTCTCTAACAAGCTTGTATTTATTGTCATCAACAAGATTGATGTTACTCGGCCTGAGGACCTTGAGCCTGAGGTTCAGGCTGAGCTTGAGACGGTCCTCAAGTCCGGCGAGGTTGAGCTTCTCCAGCTGTCCTGCAATACCCAGGAGGGTGTCCAGGATGTCAAGAACGCCGCTTGCGAGCGCCTCATCGCTGAGCGTGTGAACCAGAAGCTCAAGGCTGGTACCAACACCAGCGGAACCATCGGTGGCCGATTGGCCGATGTCATGTCTCGTATCCACGTCGCTCAGCCCATGGGCGGTCAGACTCTCGAGACTTTCATTCCCGATGGTGTCAAGGACCGCAAGAAGTACGACAAGACCGACCCTGAGCGCCGAAGACTCGCTAGGGATGAGGAGGAGGAGAACGGTGGTGCTGGTGTGTTCAACGTCGACATGAAGGCCGACTACCTGCTCGCCAACCCCGAGTGGAAGTACGACAAGATTCCTGAGATCTACGACGGCAAGAACGTCTACGACTTTGTCGACCCCGACATCGAGGCCAAGCTCCAGGCCCTCGAGGAAGAGGAAGAGAAGCTCGAGGCCGAAGGTTTCTACGAGTCTGAAGAGGAAATTGACGATGATGAGGAGGCCGAGGTTATGCGCAAGGCCGAGCTAATCCGCGAGAAGCAGCAGCTCATCCGCAACGAGGCCCGCATGAAGAAGCGCTTAAAGAACCAGGCCATTATCCCTCGCAAGTCCATGAAGAAGCCTCTCTCCGAGTTTGAGGACGCTCTTGACAAGCTTGGTGTCGACACCACCGACATCACCGAGCGCGCCCGCTCAAAGTCCCGTCCTCGTGGCCGCTCCACGTCTCGCATGGGCACCGAGGATCCCGACGCCATGGATGTCGATGGCCGCAGTGGAACTCCCCGCGAGCGTATGCGCTCCATGAGCCGACCTCGAAGCCGCGCTCCCACAAGCAGCCGCCGTGACGATGGTGTCACGGACGATGCCACTCGATCCAAGGCCGAGCGCATTGCCAAGCTCAACCAGAAGCGCATGAACCGCATGGCTCGACAGGGCGAGGCCGATCGACACACTACCGCCTCCATCACCAAGCACTTGGTAAGTTCATGTCCATTCCATCCATCCCACCCAACCGTTTCATTACAGAAATTATGCTAATACATTGTCTTGTAGGTCGTCGGCAAGCGTGGCATGGGCAAGACAAACCGCAGATAGAGAGCCGATACTGGGCTTCCCTTTCTTCCACACTTGGTTGTCTTTATCTCTTTTCCGGCATATTTTTGCGGGTTTGTGGGCTGTGGGTTTGTCTGGGAGTTGGGGGCGCATGGGAAAAGGATTTTGATTCCGTCGCTGCGTACGTACGTGCTTGAAGAAAGAAAAAAGTGACTTGCGCGTCGTGTCGTGTTATTGCTTGAGATGAAGCTCCGCCCGAGTTCAGCTAGATGATATCACGGCGCCCTCTTGAAAAGTACTAGAAAAGGGGCTGCCAAGCCTTTTTTTTTATTTTTTATTTTTTTATTTACTTTCTTTTTATAACAGATCATGATTTATGAAGCATATTAAGAGTTTCAATCAAATTGGTATTGTCATCGAAAGTATACAATTCAGCAATATTCATTGAGTAGTCGTGTGAGATGCTATCGAAAGAGGTATAATGAGATTGTGCCCAAGACGCACCATTGTATCGGCCATTCTTCCCACCTTGGTGTGCAAGCCACTGTTTTTAATAGCAGCTGTGACGTTTGACCCGCCAAAAAACCCCAAAACAATTCTCCAACCCTGCTGACTCTGTTGCAGCGGTGTGGCCTTGTTTCTCTTTTGTCCTGTTTACTAGGAAAAGGTTGTGGGTTCTTTACTGCTCCTCAGCAACCTGGATACCTTCCCTCAAACCCTCAACCTTGAGCTCCTCGCCAGTGGCGCGGCGGTAAATGTCCTTGACGTCGTCGGTGGTGGTTTCAAAGTGGCTGGTAGCATCGTAGCTCTTGGAGATGAAGATGTTGTCCTTGGAACCATCCTCCAGAGGCTCGTAGATGGGGATAGGGGGACCCTATTAAAATGTCAGCACATGTCATCCGTTATCCAGCCGAAGTGGCGTACCATGAACTGCTCTTCAATCTTGCCAAGGCGGTCCAGACCAGCCTGTAGCTCGACGTGATGGTTAGCTGAGGTTTCGGCAATAGTCGAGACGATAGCGATCCAGTAGCCCTTGGGGCAAACGTTGTGGGCAGAGGAGACGCAGGCAATGTAAACGTCTGAGAATGTTAGTGGATGTGCAGAAGTTGGCTGGCGTGGTGGAGATTACCGTTCTTTCGGCCAACCTGAGATTGAGGGATGATGAGCTGGGCAGAATCGCTGTCGTTGGTGCCAGCCAGTGGGTGCTTTAGGATGCAGATGGCTCGAAGGACGTGGCCGACAACCTTAGCCTTGTTGGGGAAGTAGGAGGGGTCACCAAGTATGATCTTGGCCTTAGTCTCAAACTTCATCTCCTCGACGCCGGTCATGGTGGCCTTGATGCCAACGGCCTTGTCGCCATCATACTGAATCTCGTCGATGTTGGTGTTGAGCATATAAGTGCCGCCATAGATGGCGGACAGACGAGCGAAGCCTTGAGGGAGCTCGCCAAGACCGTAAAGAGGGTAGATGTAGGGAGACTTTCCGTATCGAGCAACGGAGTTGCCGTAAAGGCGAATACGCTCGATAGCCTCGGGAGCCTGGCCAGGGGTGGTAATGTAATCGTCGGTGAGGTAAAGAGCCATGGCGTGGCCGATGAAGTCCTTCGTGGTTGTCTCGAGGCCAAACTTGTCATAGATATCCTTCATAGTGCACTTATTGATGTCTAGACCTAGATAGATGATGAGGCATCAGCATTTGTCCTAGGTGGTTTCACAAGGTGTTCCTTGCTTCCATCTTTCACTGAGAAATACGAACCCTTGTGTGTCGCGGGATCCTTGGGGTCGAAAGTGCCAACCCACTCAATGAAGGACTTCATGCGTCGCTTCTCAAAGATACCCATGAGTGGAGATCGCAGAGCCTCGGCGGCATCAGAGGGGACTTTGGCGACGGTGGCCTTGTTCGCAGCGCCCTGCTGAACGTAGCTGCCGGCAACTTGCTTGAACTCGAGGTATCGTGTGACGTCGGTAGAGACGAGGATGTTGGTCAATTCGCCAGAGGACATGAGGAACTTAGGAACAAGGTCGATGTTCCAGTCGTTGAGGCGGCCATATTGCTTCCAGGGCTCCTCGCCTTCGCGGAAGTTTCCGTACTTCTTGAAGAGCTGTATTATTGTTGTTGTTAGACATGTCGGTATGGGGGGGGGGAGCAGATAGGAAGGGGCTTGGGTAAGAGTTGCGTACCGTCTCGAGGTTTACGGATGCTGCCTCACTGGGAAGTATGGTTAGTTTTGGTGTGCCAGAGTTTTTTAGTTTTTTTTTGTTGAATGGAAACTTACCCGCCATAGTGATCATTTCGGTCGATGTGAAGGACCTTCTTGCCCTTGACACTCAAGACACTGTAGAAGCACCATTAGCCGACCGCCTTTATATCAGCCATCACCGCCTAGCAGCTCGCGCTGGTCTGAGACCCTTTTGCGACATGACAAAACGGCCATTGAATAGACGGAATGCTTATTGCTTGTCTTACCCAGAGAGGATACACTCGGTCAATCCTAAAAACAGTCAGCATCATGCATGGCAATACACAGATTTGGCAGCATCAAGCCGAAGCTTGGTGAAGCGGGGATCGGTCTGCTAGCAGAAAGAGGCGGGGAGGGGAAGGACATACCAGTGCCCAGCACGATGACGTCGTATTCCTGTGCGATCTCATCCATGATGACTATTCCTTGGTGTTGTTATTCGATATATGTGCCTTGCGTAGGGTGACAGGAAGGGAAAGGAGCAAAGGAGAAGAGGCGGGATGGGATACCTTAGGATGAATGGAAGCGAGAGCAAGCTCGAGGGGAGGTGCGGTGCGGTGCGAAGTGGCGGGGTCCCATTTAGGGATCAACTCCAGCTCCCGTGTGGGGACTCCTGTCTGGTTCGGTGAGTGCCAGTTGATGGTTGACGCCTCCAAACCACAACGTCTTACCCAATTCATCCAATACCAGTCTGATCTCGCGTTCGTCTGCGAGCCCAAATTACATTAAGATGAACAGGCACGTATAGTCTTGTGACTATTGCTGTTCCTCAGCCCCTAAATTACCCTTCCACGCTGGTCCGCTCCGTCGTCGAATTTGGCTTAGCAGTCAGGTCAATCAATATAAGAGCCCCAGCGACGACCCCCAGTATCTTCACCGTCATGTAATTGGACTGCTCTGCGGTCTATTGCAATTGAATACAGGGTCCTTCCGTCGTCTCTCCTTTCTTTCCTCCATATATCCACCTTAAGATTGCAAACACTCACTGCTGTTTGCTGTGCATGCTGGTGGAGCGACGACCCCTTTCATGAGGCATCTAGGAGCTGACTTACACAGCAACTAAGTTTATTACCACGTTGGGGCGGGCTCGACTAGCTCAATATGTCACGTTGATACCCTGACGAGCAATCCATCTATCGAGGTTGACATTGTCATCATATTGCAGTCAGTCAACTAGCTCATCGTGGGACACAGCAAGGCACAACCAGTCTTAGCGTGTGCAGAAGCATGTCGAGAATTCACATGCTCGCATGTACATGTTTGTTTCGTCTACTGTATCTTACATATCCTAGATGTACACGACGAATAGATCAACCAGTCCCTAGACCAGGCATCATGAGCCGCCACCTCTTCGAATCACACAACAAATAGTACACATCATTGCTTTTCTCGTAGCAGATTTTTTATTGCTTCTTCAGCTCCTTCTCGATCTTGGCCTCT
Organism: Fusarium continuum; assembly: GCA_013184455.1. Taxonomy (NCBI): domain Eukaryota; kingdom Fungi; phylum Ascomycota; class Sordariomycetes; order Hypocreales; family Nectriaceae; genus Fusarium; species Fusarium continuum. The sequence goes on along the minus strand of JABCKB010000054.1, from coordinate 46,674 downwards.
TGGACTTCTGTTGCAACAGGGTCGATCTGCTTGGCCGCCTCTGACTCCGCCTCCGGTTGTGTCCACTCAGCACCATCAACTTCATCCTCGTATGCCGATGGCGTGTAGACTTGACCTTTACGGCCGTCTAGGTTGATCTCAGGGTCGTTCATAGCGACGCCCACAGCATCCTGCCAAGTGTAGTACCGCTCCGTCAAGACGTGCTTGATGGCTCGCTGTGTTTTCATGACCTGGTTTCTCCAAGTCAGTACTCTCGTATTTTGTCAAACAACATGTGTATATCGTACCTCCTCGTCTCGAGTATCAATCTCTCGCTCACCAAATCCCATCTTGGATCGAAGGAGCTCTACCCGCGATGTGGCGAGCATATTCCTCTCGCGACAGCACACCCACCACAGAGCATGAAGATCTTCCCACGACTTCTTTCGCAGCTCCTCGACCGTCCATGCCCGCCCATGTTCCTCGGTTTCCTTGGGCGTTGCCAGCACCTTGCCCTGGGCTGGGAAGAATCCCCAAAGGCCGTGGTCGGGGTCAACATTGACTTCGGGCTTGAACTCGCGGGGCTTCGGTAGCGGCATGTTTGACACAGATAGAGGCTCCCGAGGACCAGATCCGTACAGGCTGCTCACGCCTCGCTTCGGGTTATTGTCCTTGGTCTTGCGCTTGCATTGCGGTGCGGTCGTAGAGAAGTAGGCAGCTCGGGGGATAGCGGAAGAGATCCTTGATGAAGACGCTTGAGTAATTCGGCCGGCCAATGGCCGTATCGTACTAGGAGCTGCCATTGATAAATAATATCGTGCCTGTCGTGGGAATTGGGCGAGGCTATTCGCTATTCAGCTCGTCCCACGCATTCGCAAAATTTGGGTCCCGTTGCTCGTCGGTACCGGCGCTATGTTAGGCCGACTGGCAATTCCCGGTCACGTGCGAGAACGCCCAGAATCTCACCTGGTCTCACCTCTGTCCTCACCGAGCCTTACCAAGAGATGGATTTCAACAGTGGGTTCTCTAGAGGCGCACTGCAGCATGGATAGTTTGGTACAAAGTACATGAGCTTTTGGGGTGGGTGATGCGGGGGAATACTCCAGATGCCCCATCTCATCGCCATCTTCTAGAACAAAGTAGTTGTCACCAGTTCCTGACTAGGACGACCACAAGAGCCACAATCAAGATGCGGGGATATATCCATCACCAGGTACGAGCACAGCATGAAGCTGCCAATGCCGTCATGAGCTCCACGATTAGAGATCGCTGCCGAGAAAACATGCGCCATCCATGACCTTCTTAATACCGGTAGCGCTACAGTAGCAGGAATTACAAGCTTGGGGGCAGAAAACGACAACACACAAAAGGACGTGGGCAATAACTGCATTGATTTCCGAACAGCTTTCACACACGTAACATCGGCAGACTAAAGACAAGCTCGTCGTCAAGAAAAGTAACTCTACTAGATGCATTGAAACCACCCTATACCTCAGGCCTCTGCATAATCTAATCTATCATGTATGAGCCAACCTCAGCTCTACGCGTTCGCGATGTTACATTCAGGGTAAATCTGCATCCGGAATAACTATGGCACCTGTCCAAACCGCAAGCGTAGAGTCTGGTATCATTTTATTACACGTGTGCATGTTTTGGGGGCGTTCCTTCGACAACACGCTCATATCATTTTGCGGGATTCTCGTTCTCGCGTCACCAAAGTCACCAGAAGTTCAGAACCAACAGAACCTTTCCTGTCACAGCGGCTCGGATATACTGTACCATACGAAGACATGAGGGGTTGCAGCCGCGTCTCGGCAGCGTGGGGGTCCTCGCAGCCATCCTTGCCTATCCTTCGTAATTCACAATGCCTGATTCAGGGATTGAGGCTAGTGAGGGTCATGCTGAACAGGCTAGAAGACCATGCAAGTCAGAAGGACTTCGGGGACGGGGGTGGTGATTGCGACCTACCAGGCTGCAACCCTAGGTGCTCACCAGTGGAGCGCAACCCTGGCGCCCAACAAGGGAGGATTTGCCGTAATTATCGCGAGACACTAGACACTTCATGTTCACCAGACAGTCTGCTCCTTTCCTTGGCCTCGGTCAAATACTGCACTGCCGCGGCATCCTCCGTCCTGTGACCTGCAACACACGAGATCCGGCACGTCCTCTGTCGTCATATGTCCGTCGACACATGAGAACGAACACCAGCAGACAACTCCTTCTCGTACTGGGTACATTGAAAAATGGCGAGGCAATGCAAGGGCAGTATATATTGGAGTCAGGTACCGCGCTATAGTGTCGAAAGCTGAGAAGAAACTGAACAGCGCTTAAACACGCTCCGGAAGCTGGTTATGCCCAAAGGAAGGTAGACCATAGCGCACTGAAAAAGGCCGTTACATGTATGTGTCTTAACGTTTTGTCGCGGGCCTTAATCACCCAGCCAGCTAGTCGGGGCTTTATCTATATCAAAGATTCTTCGAGTATTTGCATCTACTCTGTCTGAATATGCACCTCCCACATTCCGTTCCGTCATATCACTGCGATCAACGGCAGGCGTCATTGCATATTTGGTGGTGCTAGATTCGAAACAGTTACGAGACGGTAACGAAGCAAGTTTGCCGACATAATTTCTCTTCCACAGTAAACGCACAGTGCAACGATTCCGCCCAACCTAGAAGTGATAATAGTGCCTTGTACTAAAACATACAGTACTTGCTAGCAGCGGCCATGTGTTGGTGGGGGCCCTCGTGGTGAACGGACACCACGGAGAGCCAGCCACGCCTCTCCGGTAAGGTTCCGCACTACTTCTGCTAGGTAGTACAGTAGACAACGTCGGTGGTGGTGGTGCTGCGAGAAGTGTCGTTGGATGCAGAAAGTCAAAAGTTTGTGACGTAAATGACTATCGTGTGGTTGGGAGATTTTGATTGCTCAAAGTGCAGCTCCGGCTCCCTCGATTGGTCTTCCCGTCATCCAAAAAGGGTTGAGTGAGCGCCGAGGCGAGCACTTTTGTGAAATCCGCACTCGCTCTAAAAACGCGGTAATCTGTGTTTTGATGGCTTATCGCTAGACTGGCCTAGGCACAGATCTTGACGTGAGGGATATATGTGATTTCTTGCTTATCACGGTGTCAAAAATCTGGAAGCCCGAGACTAAATATCGTTATGACTCGTGCAGACGTGTATGCACGTACAGGATTGCAGCAACAGTACATTCCTTCGCCAATCCTGATCAACGCCGACATGCAATGGTAGTTGTAAAGGGAAAAGTGTCAAGTTAGACATTTGGATATGCTGCAGGCAGACACACAAGGTTTGGGACTCTTCCTCGATTTGTGGCGTCGAGATGAGGCCATCACGACGTTCCCCCCCCTATCATGGCGCGTCTAGAGAAATGTGGCTCCGACGGATCTCAAGCTCTTCAAAGAGCGGAAAGGGACCCAGCGGGAGAAGCTTGGTGCGTTGAGGCTCAATATGTTCCGTATGGCACCACCAAACGGCAGTTTTGTGCCTCTCCACCAGGCCCGCTTCTCCAACGATTGCCGAACATGGCTCTTGTTTGGTGTGGTGCATTGAAGCATGGCATGCTCTCTGTGTGTGTGTGTGTGTGTGTGTGCGTGTGCTTGATGGTGAAAACAACCACGATCCCAGACCACTGTGTCTCTCAAGGTATTGCTATTCCCTGCACCGACTAGTTCGCGCGGTTATTTCGAGATTGTCTCTGGGTCTGAAGAGTCCGAAGCAGCTCAAAATCTCAGCTGTGCTTGTCAGTCGCCCATGATTTAACCGGATATCCCAATGGAGCAGTTCCGACAATTTAAACAGGGGTTTGCCATCAAGGTGTGCTTATCGCGGACTTAAGCTGAGAAAGGCGAGCATTGTCCTTTCAGTACTGTACCATATCAAGTCCCGGTTAGCGAGTCCTGCTTAGGCGAGTGATGACATCTTAATATCTTGCCGGCGGCACCCGCTCAATCTGATCCTGACCACGGACAGATGTGCCCAATCCGTAAATGAGCACTCTGACTATGCCATTTGTCAGCGATCAATATGCAGGGCGCCTCCGACAGCTCAAACTGCTGAGCTGCTGTATGCTGTAGAAACATGCGACGTGTATGTAATCCGTCGTAATTGTCGCCAATTCACGACAGTTCTAAGGTATCAGCAAGGGCCAAACTCAGCAACGTTTTAGCAAACCGAAACGCGAACAGGGTGGAGTACTACAAAGGCTAAAACGGCGGTATGTGTTTTTGATTTTATTAGTCGGTGAAGTCTCGGAAAAAGCTAAGAATGAACGTCATCACAGGTCATGGGAGCGTTATGAACGTTCCATAAGACTCAGGCCACGCCCATATCTCTCGTGGCTTACTTATTCAGGGTTTGGGGTGACAATTAATCGTCTTTATGTCGAGTGACACCCAAGGACAAGAATTGTAGTTAATTATTGCGCAATTCTCATCCGAGGTTGATATCAAGCTGTCATCGGAAAGCTCAACAGAGATTGATAACGGCAGAGATGATTCGCCCGTTGAACCACGCACGGCCTGGCAGTTGGGTGTTCCACGGCCACGTTTGGCCTTGACAGCCCGTGCCCTGTCCCACATATGCACATGCCTGGCATCCGCACCCTTCGATAGCCCAATGCGCGCTGCCCACCGAGGCAGGGGGTGGGGTAGATTTCCCTAGCTCCTCGGGACACGGGGGTAGAGATTCCTCCAAACCTCAAGAAGTTAGCGCTGCAGTTTTCTGTTGCTGTTGTTTCCCGGGAATGTTACTTGTCTCTCGGTGTTCCCGACCCCCCATGGCCTTCCCTACTGTAAAGTCCTTTCCTTTGTTTCGAGTTGGCTGGTCATCGTCCGATCACGGAAGGGAGTCGGGTTTCTAGGCAACCAGATCTGGCGGCCGAGTGCCCGACTCCGAGAGTTGAACCAGGAATACTGTGCTGTGCTGCCCACTGTCCTCGTGTAAAAAGGCTGTTGCTGTATTATGGTCTAAGCGAACAGTTGCGAGACGCGAGGGTTCTTGATAGGCGAGCGTCAGCGGCTCAAAAGACGATGTTTTCTCCAACTATGGAGTCCACTTCCTCACGGGAAGGACTCCACCACAACCTTCTGGAGCCAGAATCGAAGCCTTTGACTTCCCACCCTCGTCCTTCAGCAGATGCAATGGCGGGAAGATGAGGGGTTTCCAAGGGACCCTGCTCCACCAAGATCTGCTTTGGTGGGAACACCCGCTGTGCTTGCGGGAGCCATTGAACGGCTGGCGTCAACGACAAATATGAGGGACCCTGGAACAACGAGTTCTTATGCTAGTATTGGATGCTCGTTATTGCCGTAACAGGTGTGCCTGCATTTCAGGGACAATGGCTGGGTGCAGGATCACGAACCTCCTCTGGGCCGATGGCCGGCTTTGATTAAGTCGGTCGACTCTCCGACAGCATTTCCTTTTTCCACGGACCATTGCCTCCAATGCCCTAGGAGTACTGTACCCTGCACTATATTCGGCGAATTCTTGTCTGTCTATTCTCTTCGGCCCCACTTTGCTTTTTCCACGCTCTTGGCAACCCTCACGTCGTTTCGATCGCACTCAGATATTTTTATTCGGTTGTGAATTGTACTAGTCAACAGGCCTTGTTCATAATTGTAAGGTAGCTGCGTGTGTGCTCGTGGAGGAACTGAACAGGGCGAGTTTAGTGTTCGCATTCAGATCAATGCCATGCCAGCCTTGACTCAAGACCCTGGAAGTAACAGATTGGGGCACGTTTTCGCTTGACTCATGGGTTTTGCATATCATCTCATAATCCCAGCTTCTTCGAGTCACGAGCCGAAGGTTGGCCCGTTTGGGCATATGGTTGGCCTTGAAGAGAATGTCAATCTACCCGAAAAATTGCTGTGAATGATCAAGCGTATTTCGTAGTAACTGAGAGTGGTTGGTCATGCTTGCTGCCAAGACCTGCGCCGGCTACCGCTACGAAACCTCTCACGACAGGCTTGCCTGAGATGGTGGCATATATGATCCAAATAGGCATTGTCTAAACTCTGGCACTGCCGACTTTGTGATGTCTGCAATCATGACCACGACAAACTGTTGGCTCTTGACCGACATATCCCTGAAATGGGGAAAACAGTTGGACTCGAGGCATGAGATAGAGGAGAATCTGGTCTAGAGGGATCTAGTCTGACTGAATAAAACAACAAGCCAGGTCTGTCTTAGCTCTTCAAGGGCGATTTCGCATCAACATCGAGGTTAGAGTAAAGGTCAAGAAAACCTATCGGCCCATCCACGATCCCAGTTCCGTAGCGTCAAGACTAGTCGCTACATTTGCTCACAAGATCAGGCAAAACGCAAGAAAAAATCGTTAAAATGAGAAATGCTGCATAATCTGGTCGAGGAATCCCGGTGCGAACTCGGTGTCCGAGTCGTGTATGAGGTAATGCGGTGAGTGGACTTGGTTTGGTGTGCAGCATCGTGACCTTGGGTGTGCAGCGAGGCCGGCTACAATACCGGGGATCGGAATGTTGGCAGCAAGTATCCTGTACAAGGGGTCCATGGGCGCCTACGCTTGTTAGGTAGCAAACCGATGCGTACCTGTTACGAAATCACCCAACCTCCAGCACTCCATACAAACGCCCCCACCCCCTGGCCCCGAGCAACTTACCTCTTCGACCAATCGAATGTACAGTATCGACCGTGCGAATCTATGAACACAAGGACCGTTTCTGAAGTTATTCGACGCGTCGTGCATCATCCTGGATCTGATTTTTGACAACAACGGTTCCCGGTCAGTGTTCAGGATCGCGAGACGAGAAGCATCGTTGCAAGTGCCGTCAGGACCCTGGCTATTCGAGTGTCTTTCAGAACCCAGCTGATCTAAGGAGAGATGGCAACGTGACGATGCTGACCATGATGGCAGCACGGTTCAATGGCAGGGCTGTTTCATGGTCTCTTATTTATGATGAGGCAAATCCCCAGACAATCTAATGCTTGCGGCGATGTCGGACGGTGAGGCCGGTACAGTTCTGCCAACGGTGCCATGCAATACCTCAATTACCTCGGTGCTGAAAGGTTCCTCCGAAGCTGAATGTATCTCATAGGAGCAGGATGGTGCCTGAGCGAGGGGCTTTGCATGTCAGGTTGACGCCTTGCCTGATGGTGCACTTTATTCCCAAGTCCCGAATCGGTTTGGCGCCTTTGTTTCGGACGAGACTGTACAGGAGATCGTTATCCCAAGTACACACGGCTCGCGGAAGTTTTCTCTCGAGGCGTTGTGCCTAGCAAATTGGATAAGGATTTGTGTCTTGGTCTGTATATCCAGCCAATCTGGCTGGAATATCGTAGATATCTAAAGCCGTTGTTTTCTTTGGATCGACTAGCACTGTTCCTGCCAAAGACATGTGGATACGACGAGGGTACCTGAATTTTGACTGGTCGCAGCAGCAGTCGGTAAGTGACGAGCAGGTAGATTTGACCGCTAAGTGCCACTGATCGAATTATCAAGACCCGATTCTGGCGGCTTAGAGCGGCAATGGCATGGCACCTGCGCTAGCATCAAAAGTTGGACAGGCCAGGAATATCGCCGTAGACCCGATTAGATTCAAACGGAAGAAGGACGAGGGGTGTGTAAAGAGTAAAACGAAGGGGAAAAACAGTAAATTAAAAATTAAAGAATAAATGTTCGAATTATCTAAACTAGAAGAGGAACAAATTTGACACTGCAAACAGCTGGCGGCCAATGTCGAAGTGTCTTGGCACAGGCCTCGGTAACAGGTACTTCCGTGTTTACACCAGCCGCTGCATCGCTTTCTCTTTTCCGCCTGTAACTGGCAGGTACGCAGCCGCGCTCTCACTGATTCCAGCACTACAGCTCCCAGGCGAGCTGAGGTAGGCGGTACCTTAGATTTCTCAGTTTCTTCTTGCCTCCCATCGTTGTTCTCTCATCTTCCATCTTCCTCGTTCTCCCCCCGAAAAATTTTCTCTCACACAACTCACATAATCTCTTCAACCTTACTTGGTATGATCGCAATTGCATCTTGAAGCACCTCCTCAACTCTTTCATCTCCATTGTCGCGATATCTCTGCGACGATTTGCGCGTCTGGCGCCTGGCCCCATCAAACACGACCGCGACCCGCGACCCTCTCTGGTCTATTTTTCGCCCTTTCCTCCAGGTCCCAGCCGCCAGCTATTCTGATTGTGGTTCCTTTGCTTCGCCGTGGGCCCACTTCCCTTACCAGCATTATCCACTTTCCACCTCTTGCCCGGCCCTGCATCTTTCTCAAGGCGTGTGAATTGCGACCGCGCGAGTACCGGTTGCTACATACATACTGTGCGTGCCAGCCAAGGCATTTTGACGGTTCCGCTGTTGAGATTTTACTCCCTCTTTCTGCTGCCATCGCTATCTCTTGCCCTCGCCGCTTTCTCGTAATTGCGTACTAAGCAAGGCAAAAAAATTAAATAAAAATACTTAGTGTCGCTACTGCATCACAATTTTTTTTATCCACACCCGCATCAACCCACTTCTTTTTTTCCCTCCCTCCTTCACTCGCTCCTCTTCTTCCCACACCCACCAACCCACGCAGAACCCACACAACGCTACCCACCTTTCCAAAGACTGCCCTGACAGCTCGCCCGTCTAGAGGAGACCGCGCGAGAGAAAAAAAAAAAATCATACTTAAAAAGGTTCGAGACCCAGTTCTCCACTCTGTGCACCCTCTCCAAAGCACTACCTTCAAAGAGGGACCTGCCACGAGCCTCATCCTCCACCACCCGGGAACATCTTCTGCGGAGCTCTACAAGGCATCGCACTTGATCTTGCTTGCTTTCTCAAGTCTTTCAAGCCTTCTCTTGGACCCCTCTTCCTCCTCCCCTTCTCCGCAAATCCTCGACTTGGACTTGTCATACACCGACAAGGTCCATCATACCCTGGGCAGTTTTTGCGTCGCGGTATCTTCAACACCACGTCGGTTCTCACGAGCTTCGCGTTTACGAAGAGTAGCATGGACGGTCCTCACTACCCCTCCAATGGTATAAACACGACTTCCTCTGGTCAGACTTATCCTTCACCAACCGCAATTTCTCCCAACCAGCTGCAAACCGGCTCGCCGCTTCCCCAGACTCTGCCGCCGCTGCAGCCTCCAACATCGGCCACCATGCAGAACATGTACGGAAGCCACCCGCACACGCCTCGGACCCCAGGCACCCCAAACACTCCTGGATCAGCTTCCAACATGCCCAGCTACCAGCAGCAGACATCGCAGCCCACGAACCGTGCTGGTATCTACTCAATGGCCCAGAACCAATACCCTCCTCCTCAAGGCTATGGCACCTCGGCTGCCATGATGCCACAGGCGACTACTGCCGCATCTCATCCACAGCCAATCGCACCTGCGCCTGCTGGTGGTCGTGGGCCTCCCGTTCTGCGTCCTATGCCTCCTGGTGGACTTATGCCGCAGCCTGGTGTTTCCTCGCCTTATGGCCCTGGTTCGCTCATGCAGCCTACGTCTGTCCTGCCAGAAGGTGAACCGCCTACTCACGTTGTTGGTTCCCAGGGACGACGCGGTATTCTCCCTAGTGCTCCTGGCCGGCCTGCCGCCCCAGCCGCTGGTACTGGTACTAAAAACACTGTGATTCCCGTGAAGGATGCTGACGGCAAATTCCCTTGCCCTCACTGCACCAAGACGTACCTCCATGCCAAGCATCTCAAGCGCCACCTTTTGCGACGTGAGTAGGACAGCTGATTGACAATGACAGTGATCACTAACTTTTGCTCGACAGACACCGGCGATCGTCCATACATGTGTGTTCTTTGTCGCGACACCTTCTCTCGAAGTGACATCCTGAAGCGTCACTTTCAAAAGTGCTCAATTCGCCGTGGAAACCCCACCGGAGCTAGTCACTTGTCGCATCCCCAGGCCCACGTTAAGAAGAATCAGCAGGCTCAGAAGGCCGCCGGTCTCGCCCACGATGGTGACCTCAACCATCTTAATGGTTTGAGCAACCTTCCCGCAGACAACATGGTTCACCCCTTTGGCATGGTTCCAGTCTCGGACGGCATGAACAACATGGCCCAGGATCAGAGCCAACTCTCTCGATCTAGCTCGCTCGGCCGTCTTGACAACGGTAACAACGCTGACAGACGGAACATGAACGGTCAGGTCATGGGCGCTTCTCAGCCCTATGGTGCTGACCCCAACATGAACCAGCAGCAGATGACTGGCTACAGCATGCCTCCGGCTCAGAACGGAATGCCCATGTACGGTGGTTCAAACACAAACCCTCCATCTGGCCTTGATTGGTCTCAGATGTTCCAGGCTGGTGCGCATCAAACCTACGTCAACACATCTTTCAATCCTAATCTTGGACAGACGCAGATCGGAATCAAACCCGAACCTAATGCCGGGCCCGGAACGACAGGCGACAGCGCCAGCGAAACCCTTTTGTCGAATTTGGGAATGCCATCTCACCAAACTCCATACAACCTACTTTCTGATCAGATCCTTAATTTCTTTTATCCTCCCAATCAAGCCATCGATCCCTCGAGCGCAGGCATGAATCTTTATTTCTCGCCTGACAACGTCAAAGACTTCTTGGACAAGTACACTCATTTTCACATTCACATGCCCTTCATCCATGTCGCGACCTTCAAGGTCATGGAGGCATATACTGGCTTACTTGCAGGCATGTGTTGCATCGGCGCCTGTTACTCGGACAATGTCACCTCGTCTAACGTTCGCGAAATGATGGACTTTCTTGTCGTTGCACTCCAGCGCGACTGCAAGATGATGTCTAATGCTGAACCTCAGACAGCTCAACCGAACCATGTGTCTCGGACTGATATCGAAGAGCTACAGGCCGTCTTGTTAACATGTGTATTATTGCTCTGGAACGGCAACCCGCAACAAAGGGAGCGGGCTCGACACATCTATCCTGCCCTCGCTGCTAATGCCCGCAGGCTGAATCTTTTCCAGCCGTCCAACGATCCTATGTCTCTATCTCCACTACATCAAATAGATTTTGATCGGAACGCTTTCAACTTGCAGCATTGGAACTGGGATACTTGGATTGATCAAGAACGCATAAATCGTCTCATGTTCGGTGTCTTTCTACTCGACGTGGCGATGGGGCTCTACTTCAACTCTCAACCTTTATTTGATGTCATGGAATTTCATCTGCCTTTGCCTTGCGACGACTCTGCCTGGGATGCCGACAAGGCCGAGGACTGTGCATCTGCACTTGGCCTTCACGGTATTGACGCTGCTCGAGAGAGAAATCCCTACGGCACGCAACGAGCAAAGCAGCCCGAGATGGACTGGGCCCTCAAGGCTCTCTTGCATCCCTCGTATCAGATTCAGCCAGGAAGTACCAACCTTTATGGAAAGTTTGTTCTTATCCATGGCATCTTAGCTCTGATCCGACGGGCCCAGATCGAAGGCAATGCGGCTCAATTGTCCAAATTTGGGACTCCCCCTCCAAATGATTGGATGACCCCAGCTGGCGGCAATAGCGGACGGGGTACTCCTGTGGAGGGGGCTGCTGCCAACGTGGACCCACAGAGTCTCCAGGCGCTTGTCATTGCCTTGAGCAAGTTCAAGAATAACTGGGATGCCGATATGGCCAATCAATTCCCACCGACAGTACTGGGATCCAGCAATCCCCGGCGACACGGCTTCTCAAGGGATGGTATCCATTTCTATTGGCTTTCAAATTATTTGCTCAAGCATACACAAGCGGCCGACCTTCGATTATCCCATGATGCGCGTTTTGTGCAAATTATTCAGTTGTTGAAGTCGGTCAGATCGTGGGTGATGTCTGATGGCGCGAGCAGAGGAGAAGAATTGGGATCAGTTGGAGAGATTGACGATCAGTATGGAGCTACGGATCTCACACTAGAGATGGCAAAACTATTCAAACCTCTTCCACAGGTGGTGGAAGACGCTGGCACTGGGTCTGTCAAGACGGAGCTTGACACAGGGACGGCAGTATGATTTCCTTGCAAACCAAAAAAAAAAAGTGCTTGAGGGGGTGGGGCTGCATCTGGAGGCGTTGCATTTTGACTTATTCTCTTTTATTTTCTTTGTTTCCTGGGTCACTGGGTTTTACCAATGTGATGGTCATCTCAGGGTAGACCGGATTGGTCTCACACATCCATGGTCAGCACTGTTGTGCAATGCATTTGTTGAGAATAGACGGGAAGAGGAGTTGTCACTGCATATTAGACTTTGATCAAGATAGAGAGGGAGGTCTCACCGGTTGACGGTCTTCCGGTGGACCGTCATGACTTGATGGCTTGGAGCTGGTTAATGATGTTTGCCTATATTCCCTACTTGTGCTACGGCGTGAGGTGTGTGAAGAGTTGATGTGAATGTTTGAAGGTACAGTTTTGGTGACCAAAGTGCATGATGAGGGCTAAATATAACAGCTTCGTTTTGTGGAGACGAAATATATCCGTACATGAAGTCTATGTAGACGCATAACTACGTGGTCGGGTTTAGCATGTCTACTCAGTTAACCCTCCTTGTTATCCTTCTCAACGGTGACAATCTTGGGTGTGTACTTGTCTAGCTCAGCCTTGTCCTCCTCTGTTGGGGTCAAGCCAAGCGACTTCTCGAGTGGATCGGTCAACATGAGTCCTCCTGCGCCCCAGGCGATGATTGCGGCGCCGACACCGAGACGGGTTTTAGACGAGAGATTCTTGTAAGCCCTGAGTTACTGATTGTGAGTGAGGGATCTCAATGGAGATGCTACGTGGAGTGGAGCAGGGATGAGCATGGGGGGCGTACGTACTTCAGCATGGTGATTGACGAGACGAGTTGAAGAGCAAGACGATTTGATTTACATTGTCCGGGTCCCCCACCTACGAGAGCTGACTTTAGCAAATGAGACCAGTAGTCGGTTTGAGGCAATACGCACTTTCCAAGGCTGGAGAAGATGAGAGAGAGGTAAGGGATGGGATATTGCCAGAGACGACTGACGGATGAGAATGAGAACTGGATGAAAATGAAAATTGAGTGAGGTTTGTTTTGAGGCGGAAAAGAACAATGCGTGTGATAGATTTACCAGGGGCGTGGCAGTAGTTGACTCAAGTTAGCTGCGCGGCCGAATACGGATCCAAGTTGGAGGACGCCCGTCTTTACTGAACGTGAAGTTAACTTAGCAACTTGGACGACTTGACAGGCTAGACAGGTTACAGGTTGCGGTATTGCCCCGTCTTGCCTTGGAATGAGAAACCAATCTGTGTAAATTCGCCTTCCTCTCCCGTCCTCTCTCTCTCCTCGCAAGGATCCATCACGAACGAATAGTCATGGCCACTCATTGCGGGCCCCCCTCGGCGTCGTCTCTGCGGCCCCGCCTTGTAAAGCTCCCCTTCGAACTCATCCTCAACATCGCCGCCCTTTTACCACGGCAGGACTTTGAAAACTTTCGCCTCTCTTCTCAGATAATTGCGGCATGCACAAGACCACTGCTCTCCTTGACCCATTTCGATGGTGTGCCATGGAGGAAGGATGGCGAACGGCTGCATGGCTTGTCCCTCATATCAAGCTGTGCAAGACGCATACGATCTGTCAAGTTCAACATGGCACGCATGGTTGAGGAGGAGGTCGAGTACGCTACATCTCGCATCATCAACGCAGACGAGCTCAACAGGAGATGGGGTCCTTATCTCATAACTCAAGATGTATTCCTCGGACCGATCGAATTACCACTTGACTTGGTAATTCCAGCCTTGAAGAGGCTGCCAAATCTCGATACTGTATGCTTGACCTGGACAGAAAGTCCATGGCAAGACTACAGGGATATCGATAACGCATTTAGTCTAGACGAATCTGTGGCATTGGCGGGTAATGAGATACTGGAATCGCAACAAGCCATCCTCGATGCCCTACAAAGCCGCAACATACCGCTAAAAAGCCTGACAATCGAGCCGATAATGCACCCAGAGCTGACACTGCCGTCGAAATTGGACGAGAATGTTTCGATTGTCTTTGGCTCAGTGACACAGCTGCATCTGATGTTGAAATACGAAGTAGATTCTTTCAGGCCGGACCGCCTCAATTACTTCATCTCCCTAATGCCCAACATACGAGACCTGAGGGTTCATGTATGGCCGGTCGAGGTAGAAGCCGATGATGTCGATTTCTACATCACCGACAAGCTCCGGCATCTTGAGAAGATCAGCCTGTCATGTCTGCACATCAGCTTTGTCAACTTCGCCCGCCTGATCAAGGACCACGGCTCAACGCTCAAAGACGTCGAACTGGAGGGCCTGTACGGGTGGTGCGACCCTTTCAAATCTCTCGAGATTGACTGGGACACCATGTTCAAGCTGATGAAGGAGAAACTCGAGGTGCTGCAGACGGTTCAGATACACGGTCGTTTTAGTGATAACGTGGGCTGGCACCAGTTATTCCTTCGCGATGTGCCCGCGGTGGATAGATTTATCAGGTTAATCAGCGAGAAGAGCGGGAGACTAGAAAAGTACATCCTGGAAGGAGGCGAATACCCTCAACCGCTGTGGAGGATCTAAGCTGGTGGTTAGTTGATATGAAAGGAGCTTAGATAGACATGGCCCAGCATGGGTGCGGGTAAGAAGCCTGACGTATAAGAACGCTGGTTTGACAGAGGTTTATGTGGTAAATGGAACAAGTGATATCCCTTTAAAGCTACTGCCACAAACGATCAATGAGTTTGTCTATCTTTCAGAAGGGGGAGTATAGCCCTGATGATTCATGCCTTGACCAAGGATAGAAAACCCAGACAACATGCCGCAAAGAGCATGATAGGAACATCTCCTCAATCTCAACCCTTTTGGAACCCCAGCTGGTTTTTATGCACGAACCCATGGCTGTGGAAAAACCCGACAGTATGGGCTTGACACATGCTACCATAAAGTAATAGCTATCCTCATGCCTAGCATGCGCTGTTCTATCTATTGTAGAAAATTAAGCCACGGAATGATAGGTTTCAAGGCCAGACATCTACTTGCTCTTACTTTCATATGCCCTCGTTTGTCCTGGTATTGAGGCAATCGAGGCAAACCTTGAGCTACGAGGATAGATATGATGTGAAAGAAGACTATCGCAAGTCTCGTTCGAGGAAGTCCGCATTGTTTACGTCCGTAACACTGACCATAAGGCTTATCTAGCAAGATGACAATGCGTGGAGCGAATGCTCTCTCTACGGTTTATTCAAATGTTCATCATAACCCCTATCGAACTTAGATGGCATAGTTCATGCAGCTATGATACTGGCCTCTAGGGTGTTAGTGGATGAGGTTGAGTGAGTGTCATGTTATATCTTGACTTGTTGGAAGTCCACCTACGAATGAAAGGTATTGCATGAGCAACACATCAACTTATTAAACCCGATCTTGGCATGATACCTTGGAAACCAATGTTGGATTCTCTTTAGCTTCTTTACTTGTTACTCTACATCAGACTCAGGGCAATCATTAGCCAAGCACGTCAGTCAAGCGCAACATGAATTGTGGTGACGGGGAATCACGGCACAGTCCTAGACACTGAGGCTAACGGTATAACAAGCCCCGAGACACAGAGAAGAAGGGACATGCTAAGGCTGTATCTGCACTTCTTGGCCAAGTATGGTTGAAGGCTTGCCTCTACTCCTAGTCAAGTATTAAAGGGAGGGAGGGAGCAAGACACCGACGCGGGCGGTTCGTTTTGCTTTTTGTCAGCTTGGTCTTGAACGCAACAGCGAACTTGTCTGGTTATGTAGCCGGCTACCCCAATACCCGTGATGGATGAATCGGGTCTCATAATCTGTAGAGACAAATAGGCTTTTCTTGCAAAGAAAAGGACTGGCCGTGGATATTCGTGCATTGTAACTCTTGAAGATTTCGCCTGCTGGCGTACGCCGGTGATACAAGCTATGCTCGGCACTGCAAGCCCTGTTTCAAAAACATTCCCTTTCGAGGCAGTACGGGGGTCCGCTGGAATGATAGGACAGGGACTAGACTTCTAGGGAGAGAGATGAAGACAAGACAAGTCAAGCCGAGTCAACGAAATGCAGATGCAACGCGATGCAATGCGAAGCGAGGTGAGGCGGGTTACGCGTGGTTGATGATGCTTGCAGAGGACCATGAGACCATCTCGAAAAGCTTGGAAAGCCCTTGAAGTCGAGGAGGCTAGTTGAAGAAGAATCTTGAATATATCCCTCTTCATGTGCCCCTTGCGAGAGTGCTTCGTGGCATGAGGTGAGGGGGGCAGGAAACTGGCAATGTTGGCTGGGTCAGAGCTGTATGAGACTAATTAACTAATAAACCGTTTATGCAGGAGATAAATGAGCAAGCTACTAGCAAAACCCTATCCCCCAGAGGACGATGAGTTGTAAAAAGAAATTATACATGCAGGTCTAACACAGGGCGTGGAGCAGCAAATCCTTCAATATACATAGATACGTAGCCAAGGAAATAAAGTGACATTTCGCCAAAAGAAATGTTATAGCTCCCAGGGACTTTTGTGTAATTGGTGCTGGACAATTGAGACAAAGAGCTGATCAAGATAGAAGAAGGAAAGAAATAGCCAAGTGAGGAGGTTGTTCAAGGGATCCTTGATCAAGAATATAAAGACGTTTCTTTTTTGATGTGATTTCGAGAAACCCCCTGCATTTCTCCATTCAGGAACGACAGACAAAGCTTATTAATTGACCCGCTCATTAATCTATCAAGATATGCTCTCTTTGTGCTGAGCGCATAGAGGCTAGAGAGGGTTTCCTTTTACGTCTGTCTTGGCTCGCCGAATTGAAGACGGCTGCGAATCTCGGACTGGAATGCCAACGTTCAAGGACATGCTGGTTTTGAAGTCGTAGGTACATATCCGTACATATTCTGAGGCTTTTTTTTACTACAGTACATGCTTTTGTTTCCGTTTGCACGTCATATGGTCTGCAACGAAACCAATACCTACCTACCTATGCACTTGGTTGTTCGAGGAGACGGATTAATCAGAGTGACATCCCGGCCGCGGAACACCGCTGAAGTGCCGTCGTCCTAACGTAGTCCTGCTGGCCCGCTTTTGCCATGCATCACGGCATATTTGCATATTTGTCTGTGGTTGATCATGAGCAGGGTCACTTCGACTTGACTCGAGTCTCGAGATTCTAGAGATTAAGGCCTACAAGCGGAAAGAAACTTGTACCCGTCTCTAGTCCTCCGACTGGTCGAATTGAGTTTTGGTTTGTTACCAAATAAGGTCAACTACCTATGTATTAGCCGGCAAAACTTCCCGTACGTTCCTGAGTCAGGCACGGCATTAGCTTCAACGGTAGTGGGCGTTTAAGTTCTTATCTTTTCATCTTTCTCACGAGGTTTTTCTTCTCTCTATTTCAGACGGTTCTTGGTACTGCATATGTACAGCATCGAGGTGTAACGACAGAAAGCCATTGGCTGGCTGGCTGGCCATTCGTCTGATATGTGACGGTTGCGTGCTGAACATCCATGGTTTTGGACATATATGGACTGTGAACAGAGGCAATATACCACCAAAGCCGAGGACAATGTTAAGACACATAGGAATGCAGTTGCAGTGCCACATGGTGATTCTCATAGGTTCGCCATCACCAGTTTTTGACAATCATCAGGTAGGATTGGTCTGCTTATGGGCAGGGGTCGTGTGGCTTATAAGCAGAGACAACATGAGGCAGGCCAGAGGCAAAGACGCAGGCAGAACGAGAAAGGCATGGGGAGTTTGCCTGCTCTAGCATAAAATGCGTCTTGTTGGTGGAATCCGTAGAACGAGGGGTGTAGATGCGGAATGTGAAGCAGAGGACAGGACCAGAAAACCCTTAAGCCTTTTCTCCCTCTTGTCTCCCTTAGACAACTCTGTCCAATCTTGAGGGCATTCATCCATTGTCATCTCTCCTGATCATACAAGGACGAAGTCTCTTTCGCTGTACGATCTCGATCTCGACCTCGATCTTGTCGTCTGCACCTCTTTAATACGTTTTCTTTGTCTTTTGTTTGCACGTTTTGTGATTTGCTGCCTCTAAAAGCGTGTTCTGGCCTATACACAGCTTCGTTAAGGTACCAAAGTAAGGTAGGGAGGGCGAGAAAAGGACAGGGAGGACGGAAAGGGCAATGAGAGTAACTTAGGCGTTGGGAGCACAAGCAAAGCGTTGCTCAAACAGGTATGACAATCTCTTTTGTCCCTCTTCTTTCACTTTCGTTCTTTTCCACAAGGTCACCTAGCGATTTGGCTTTGATCAACTACATCGACTCGAGTCAAGTGCCGCTCAACATCAACCTCCAACCCGAGATGCCATGATGCCGCGCATCATGGACCCATAGAGAGATCTCAACACCCAATCCCAGATCCGCTGTACCTTTCGGGACAGGTTGACCAGCCTGGTGCTGCTGGCTCGGCACAGCATCGTTACACACTCGCACTCACACGGAGACATACCTACGCACACCCGCATGCAAGTGCGTGCAGGACCACCCGCACCATCTTGAGCTCGACAGGGACTGGGACTGGGACTAGGACTAGGACTGGGCTAACAAGAAGACGTCGTCGCTGCAGCATCCGCATCTGTACCTTGGTTAGCGCCAACGTACTCCCCATGACGGCGCGCAAGAAGAAGCTGAGCATCAGCAGTATCAGCGGCAGATCCGGCGGGGATAACAACAAGAAAGAGAATATGAAGAATAATGGGAAGAGCAGTGGAAATGGAGGCGGTTGGAGCTTTGGACGCTGGGGCTCTACGAAGACGGCTTCCACGAACACGAGCAACTCGGTAGGTAACTTTTCCCTTTGGCTCTTGATTTGATTTCTAGGTGCCATATCCATTGCTCGGTAGTCGAGCTTTGGAACCCTTCTGGTCTTTTCTTCTCATCCTCCCCCATCCCGATTTACATGTGCTTCACACCCACTCGCTTCCCAACCCCTCTCAAACCGGCAGCTTTCAACGCCTTTTCTTGCCTTACTCAGGTTGCGCGGCCGCAGTAACTGTAACTGGCAAAGCTGGGCTTAGGGGCGTTAGTCCCTGAAGTCGGGTTCCATTTAGAGGCTGAGTTTTGTGGTTCGCGGTGCCGTCATCAGGCCAGATGCGCAGCAGGCCCCTGAAGCGAGACGCTGAAAAAAGAAAAGACGAACTAAAATTTGGAATCTCTCTCACCCTCAATCCTGTCCTCTAACCACCTATCCGTACCCAGCTCTCGATCGAGTCTCATCTTGGCCCGGGGAGGCCTGTTCAAAGCGGATCATCCCATCCCTTCTCTCCAAGTTTGGCTTCTTCTCTTTCCATTTCCTTGCTTGCCCCTGCCCGTACCCCTGTAAAGAGCCTGTCCCCATGGCTCAGCGGCCCACGTCACCCACCCGCCCGCGCTGACAGGTCACCTATTTTACGACTTCTCGACTAACATCACCTCGTTCCAGGGGACCCCTTCAACATCCTCAGCGCCATCCGCTACTGGCGCCACTGCTGCAACCGCTAGTAGTGCCAGCCCGGGCCCGAGCCCAAGCCCAAGCCCAAGCCTGGAAAGCCCGAGCGCCGCTGTCGCTGGTGCTGGTGTTGTTGATGTTGCTGCTGCTGGCCAAGTTCAAGGACAACCATACACCCACGGCCACGGACACTACTTTCGCTCCCACCACCACCACCTTCATCGACACGCCAGTTCGGCGCCGTCTCACGCTTCAGTTGTCGCTTACAACTCGGCTCTGAACAAGCCCCTCGTCACTGTAGTTCCTCTCTCCGACTCTAATTCTGTCTCTTCCGTCTCCTCCACCTCGACCACAGCATCTACACCAACATCATCTTACGGTTCGCCTACTACCACCGCTACCACCACCCCGGTCTCGTCTCCTGCATCCTCGACCACATCTCCTACTCCGAGATCGACTCCAACATTCGTTACTCCTGCATCCTCTACCAGATCCGGTTCCAAGAGAACCGTCCACTTTCGCTCCGACACCAGAGGCATCTCTAACAGTACCAATACCAATACCAATAGCGCGACCTCTATTCCCATCCTCTCTGTCGTGCCTCCGCCTGGCCAAGACGGCGGCGACGGAGAGGCAAGAAGGCCCGCCATGCAGCGAGTTTCTTCCTTTCTCCCCTCGTGGGACAAGAGGTCGTCAGGCTCTCGGGCAGGCTTGTTTGGCTGGTCCTCAAACCGCTCCAGCACCTCCATATCAGCCGCAAACTCCAGTTCATTAACCAGGATTAACACCACGGCCGCCAATACAAATGGCCGGGTCCAGCGGGAAGCCTTCTGGCCTGCGACTCTCGACCTCGAATGTGAGAAGGCTGCTCGCATCCTCAAATCATTCTCTAGTATGCTTGTTTCAGTCTCCTAGCCCGCCTCTCTTTTTGCTAACCTCGTTTGCAGCCGATGGGTATCTTGTTCCATTGGAAGAAGAAGACGACGCACAATCGACAACAAGCGAACCACGCTCCCCAAAACGAGTCACCAAGAAAATCCCCAAGCGCATAATCCAGAATGCCGCCGGAATCGCCATATTTACATGTATGCGCAGTGGTCTGTGGATGACAGGCTCCGGCGGCTCCGGGATCCTCATTGCCCGGAAATCTGACGGTACCTGGTCGCCCCCATCTGGAATCATGCTACACACGCCCACACTCAGCTTTATCATTGGCGTTGACGTTTATGATTGTGTTCTTGTTGTTAACAACCTTGCCGCTCTTGAATCGATCACAAAACCTCGTGTCACCCTCGGCGAGGATGTCGGTCTAACCAGTGGTCCCCTGGTGTCACTCGACTCAGATGAGTCGCACATAAAGTGGAAAGACTTGGGCAACACCGTTTTGACATACATGAAAGCGCGCGGCCAAACCCAGGTTGTCAATTTGAACGGATGCATCCTGGCTGAGAGAGGAAACGAGAATGAGCGCTTCTATGACAGCCCAGTTACGCAGATGGATATCTTGGCTGGCAATGTCTCTCGCCAGGTGGAAGAGGTTGGACCGCTTTCAGAGGTCATCAAGATGGCCGAGGGTAGGACAGACTACGATGCCTCTGTCATCAGCAGAATCGCTGCCGAATGTGCGCCAGGGGACGCCATGATCGCAACGCCCAAATCGTCAACACCCGCCTCGCCTCGCACTGCCTTTGGAATTCCCAACATCGACGATCCCGACCCTTTTGGCGTTTTGGCCCTCGAAATGGCTGGTTTGGAAATAAGGGAGGCAGGGTCACGTTTGCGACCTACCAGCAGCCAGTTTGACTTTAACCCCGCGCCTACAAGTCCAGCCTACTCGAAATTTAACAGGCAAAGTATAGATACATTTGTTTCAAGAAGCAACCGCAACAGTTACATGTCTTCGCGAACGGTCAAGAGTCAAATGACAGATGCTGGAACACAGACAGACGTGGGCACAACACCTGAGACGACGCCCAGCCCAGGTCAGAGCGAAGACGGCCATGACAGGACTCCCCGCATGCAAATCCCCGACGTCACAGAGGAAGAAGAGGAGGTTGATTACACAAAGGTCGATCTGACTCCCATAAGGCATTTGAGCGGAGCCCACACTCCCATCAGTGCGACCAGCCACAGCAGCACAACGGCTGTGGAACATGACACCCTCAAGGTGGAGCCAAGAGACGACACTGACAAGGCCTCGAGCAACTACGATAGTGACAAGGATGAAAAGAGCAACCGCAATGCCGACGACCAGGACAATTCGGAGAGCGATGCGGAAGAAGAGGATGAGGAGGAACCTGTGGTATTCGAGGTGGCCGCAGTGCAGCCGGCAAGGACCCAGGCTGTTGCATCCCGCATGATCCACGCCAAGGGTAACATGGTCACCATTCCCAAGAGAATCCCCCCTCCTCTGCCAATGAGGAGCCCCGCTAGGACATCGCGATCTAGCAAGAGCGAGATTGGCGATGTTTCAAACCTTCGAAGCCCTCTGCGAAAGGAAGCCTTCAGCGAAGAAGATCTTGTGTCAGACGACGAGCAGCAGAACAAGTCCGAATCTTCGCCTTATCTCAAGCCTCGGGAGTTCAAGGTTGAGAAGGCCAGAACTGATGCCAAGAAAGTTGAGGAGCCTAAGGCTGAAGACGACAAATCGTCAGAATCCGATGTTGAGTTCTTTGCAGCCGAGGAAGTGAAGATGGACAGCGCCGAGGCTGAACTTCCCCAGGCAAAGGAGTCTCTATCCGAACCCCCAAAGGCTGAGGAACCAAAGCAAGAGACGCCTGCGAGCGAGCCCAAGGCTGAATCGCAGGATGCTGAGACATCTCCTAGAATCCCCCAGAATGAGCACTCCGACATCCCTGGCACTCCCGAGAAGAAGCACACTTCATCCATCTACACTGGAGCGACTGACGATCGATGGAGTGTCGATGGCTCGACACTGACAACACCTACGTCGGACCGACCTTTTTCGGTCATCGACGATATGACTGAAGACGAGACCCCGAGGAAGCCAACGAAAGAGGTTGAGCAGACCGAGACAAACGAGAAGAACCAAGACCTAGAGAAGATGGGATCAAAAGAAGCAACTCCCAACACGATCACGGTTGTGTAATTGAGGATGGCACGATGATTTTACAGAGGTAGATGGGACACGGCGCATGACCTGAGCTTTTCATGGGTAATCACAGGGCGGATTTTTTTGAGAGAGAGAGAAGTTTTGCTCATTCTTGTCGATACTTTGGTGAAAATGTACGTTATGATGGGTTCTTTGTGTGCGCGGGGTTGATTTATGACCCCTGGACGGCGTTTGCTGGGATGGTCATACCACTTCATCAGTGGTCTCGAGCAGCGCAGAGCTGATACCGGCTCGAGGTGCAACTGATGGGGGGAACGAGTATTGTCGATGTACTGGATGTGTCATGGGAAGGGACAAGACGGGACGAGGCAAAGTTCGAACATACGGATAAAAGGATCCTCAAAGCAAGTGATCCGTGCACCTGGAGTTGTTGTTTTGAAGCCCTGGCTGGGTGCTTGTCAGCAGAGAGGTCAGACTACGACGAAGTATTATTCTTAATGCCATTGAATAGATACAATGTGAAACTAGAGATGTTTCATTAGTTCATGGATGCTTTTGCTTGATTAATGGCTTTTGATAAGTGAACATTAGTACCTTACCAAGGCAGCCAGCTAAGTTAGTCTAGAAAACTAATTAACTTGGGATATTTAAGGAATAATAGCTAGATATCTTCTTAATAACAATAAAAAAGGTTCTGCGACAGTAGTCTGAGTCCATTAATATATATTAACCTGCTTAATCTTTTGTTTACTGCGACCTACTATCTTAGATCTCTGTGCATTAAAGACCCGGGTTTTAATGGTGAACGCTCTGTTTGTTATCACCTTGAGGTTTGGTGGCACCGGCAATGGCACTGGCACTGGCACTGGCAGCCAGCTCTACATAGTTTCCTGCATCATGATTTCTATGGAAAGAAAGAAAAAAGAAAAAAAAAAGAGATATTACTTTTCTCTTGTTACACCCAAGTTGATATACTGTTTTGGTTTGGTTTTTGGTCTTCACGACAGCTACCTCGTAGGTGCTGTTTCTATACCTACCTCAGTACTAAGGTAGACATGGGTTACTTCAGCACCAAGACTCCCACCAAGGAAGACACAGCCAAGAGTCACGTGCCATCTCCAACCGCACCAGATGCTGCTGCTACGCCAGCCACACCCGGCGCGTCGTCGCCCCGGTATAAGCTGCGGGCGCGCAAACCTCGAGAAGGCTCGCCTACACCATCGCGACGCAACAACGGCCCTGTCACGCCGTCACCTCGCAAACAACGTCACAGCGCTATCGACCTCGGCGCAAGTGCAAGTGCAAGTGCAAGTGCTAGGAAACGTAGAAATCGCACAATGTCCAGCACCGCGGGCAAATGGCGCGAGGAGCAGGTCCTCATCATCTGCCCTGGCAGCCGCACTACCATGGCCCAGCTGGGATGCAGTGAGTTGACTCCTCCGGCGCGGCGCATGCCCACGAGGATGTTCAGGCAGGGCGAGCAGTGGGCGCCGTATCACAAGACGAAGCGCTCGACTATTGTGAATGGCGTTGAGGAGGAGGAGTGGCTTGAGGATGTTGATGAGGACGAGGGAGCTGTGTATCCCATTGAAGGTAGCTATTCACAGCCATTGGGAGGCATGGCGCATTGAAGGCTAATCGCGTACGCAGCTGGTCGCATTGTCAATATGAGCGCACTCCTTGCCTTCCTCGATCATGTCCACGGCCTGCTCACAACTACGTATCACAACACTCCCATCATGCTCATGGCCTCGCCACAATGGACCCGACCCGACTGCGAGACCATCGCCCGATACGTCTTTGAGAACACGAGAACGCCTGCGCTATGCATAATTCACAGCGGCATTGCTACGCAGTATGGCTTGAAGTGGCCCAACATGACCGTGGTGGATATTGGTTACGAGAAGGTCGACGTTACAGCAATTCACGACGGACGAGTTGTGAACCACATAGACGTCGGTGCATCCGAGGCCGACGGCGAAATTAGCGGAGGTGAGGTATTTACCAGGAGCTTACTCAGGCTGCTACAAGAAAAGGGCTTCAACAGGGACATGGCAGAGCAGCTCAAGAAGAGCAACATTTGCGAGGTGCTGCCTTACAACAGTACCGAGGACGAGCTGATGGAGCTTCCAAAGGAGAACACTGTGGGTGCGCCGGCTGGTCAATCGGCTCCTGCTGGCGCTCAGGAAACTACCACGAAAGCTCCCGATGCGCCCAAAGCTATAGAGACTGGAGACGGCGAAGAGGGTAATGGCAATGCAGACGAGGATGGCGTGCTGGACGTGGCAGCCATTGTCACAAGCGGCCAGACGAAGGAGTTCCTCGCCAAGAAGGAGAAAGAAAAAGAGAAGGGCAAGGGTGGTAGAAAGAAGACCGACAAGGAGGCCGAGGGTGCGGCAAAGGCTGCTCGTCTACCAAACTCCAAGAGGACACACAACACCTTTTTCTACGAAGAGATCGTCCAAGAGGAGGTTCCTCCACCCTCAAAGGAGAAGGAGAGTGCAGAGAGGGAAAAGGAGGGTGCTGGCAATGCCACCAATGGCACAACAGAGGCTCCCAAGCCTGAGGGTGAGACCAATGGAGCTCAACCTTCCCAAGGAGAAAACACCACTGCACCCACGGCAGAGGCACCCAAGCCAGCAGAAGGTCAAGAGCCAACGCAGTCGATAGAGCCCAAGCCCGAGCCGGATCCCAAGCCTGAGGTTCAACCCACCACCGAGACGCCTGAGAAGCGGCCAAAGCGCATTCGCCGAGATGTCGAGGTTGGCCTGGAACGGTTCAAGTTCGCTCAGCGCCATGAGATCGACCGTATCGTCAATGCCATCTACCGCACTGTCCAAGGCATCGACGACATGTACATGCGACCCGCTTGCTGGGACAATCTCGTCTTTGTAGGCAACGGTTCTCGTCTGCGAGGCCTTCGCGAGAACATCCTTCAGACCCTCAACGCTCGACATCTCGTCTCCCCCTCCACCGCGACAATGTTCACCTCAGAGCTGCCCTCTAACATGGCCACGCCCACCGGCACCGGTGCCCAGACACCCACGGGCTCTTTCACCGGCGCGCCGCACCAGCTCTCGTCGAGCGGCGTGAACCCTCTCCTCCAGGCGGCTACTACGGCCGCTGCTGCTGGCACCACCACCGGTAATAACGTGGTCGGCACGCCGCAGCCTGCCTCCGAGGCCGGAGGGCCCGCTACGACTCATCACTTCCACAGCCAGACTCCCACAAGCATCAAGACGGCTTCCTTGCCGTCGTACTTGAGCGAGTGGACCAAGAATGGCTTCGAGGAATCCATGTTCCTCGGTGCACAGGTCGCTGCACGCATCGCTTTCTGCTTACACTCTAACATGGACGCCCAGACCATCGAGGCTCAGCGGCTCATGAGTTTGAGTAGAGTAGACTACAAGTAAGTCACCCCGTCATCTCACACGAGCTATCCCACTAACAATATCAAAAGCGAACTTGGTCCCAAGGGTATTCGCACGCATTCTATGCTAGGCTAGGGAACCTCTCTCTCCAAGCTGATGTTTTTCTGTCATTATACGGGTTTCTCGTTCACATCGTCTCAGCCAACGCTTTCAAGATGTGGACTTGAGAGGAGTTTTTTGGGAGGGCAGCGAAATGGTAAAAAGGAAGATGCAAAATGAAACGAGCAAGAAGACGAGCGAGGCGGAGCAGGCAGAGAAGGAATGGGATAATAATACCATAGATTCGAATATGAATATGCCTTGTATGAATATTCTCACTATCTAGTAACTCGAACGAGGATAGGCCTTACACAAAACGAGGAGTTTCTACGAAACATCTCCCAGAGGAACACTCTACTCTACGCATCCTAAACTGATGTTTCTGATTTGAGGCATTACGCTAAATTTTTCATAAATTACACCTATTAGGTCACCGAAATAATTATAGATCATCCGGATTATGATCAAGATCCCTTACAGACATTTTCCCTACCACCCTTCCCCAGATACTACGCTTGGCAACCAATTTAACAGCACTAGCTCGGACTCCATTAATGCAGCGCCACAGAAGACGGAGATATGATACCAAGAAGCATGTGCCACTAGCCGGCAGCGTTTCGAAGGGCTGCCTCCTCAGCGGCCTTGTGCCAATCGGTTCGGAGCAGGTAGATATACTCAATCAATGCGACACTTCCAGATTGGTCAGTGAATATGATTTGAATAAGTGGGTTTTTCAACTTACGAAATAATTCCGACAGTGACTCCAGCCCACAAGCCGCTCAGTTTCCAATCAAGGCCGAATGCCAGAGCGAGCGAGCACGGAAGTGAGAGGGCATAGTATGAGATGATATTGGCAGGGCCACCGATTGATTGCTTGCCAATACCTCGAAGCAGTCCGTGAGCGCCTGCTGCGAGACCGTCAAAGACCTGCATGACTGACACAATAGGCATGACTGCAGCAACGAGCTCGATAACATCATCGTCCTTGGTGAACAGCAGTGGCAGTTGATAGCGCAGAGTGGTATATAAGCAAAGGTTAAACATTCCTATAAGGCAAGCAGCACCAAAAGCCTGGAAATGGTTAGCTCATTAACGTGTCCTTCAGCCGAGAGTCAAACTCACCACAATGCCCGTCATCTTGGCTGGTTCGACAAGGCCGGCTCCGATCAAGTTGGCGATACGAGTCGAAGCGGCAATGGACATGGGGAACGGGATCTCGTACGAGAGGGTCGTAATCGTGGTCACAACGCTCTGTGCAGCCAAGTATTCCGGACCAAATCGGCTCGAAAGAAGGGTGAGAATCTCAAAGGCCAGCCATTCAGCCTCAACCATGATCATTCCAGGCAGAGCAAGTCGAATCATGATCCACCAGTTACTGAGAGCCCGTCGACTAAAGCTACCCCAGCATTGTCGTCCGTCAACAAAGCGGACGTACAAAAAGAGGAACAAGGGGAGGAGATTGTTGCTGATAGCCACAGCTGCAGGAGCACCAACGAAACCCCACTCCAACTTCCAAACCAGGAGCCAGCTCAGGAAGACGTTGAACGGGCCGACAATAAGAAGAACATAGGTCGTGGCGCGGAAGAGACCTTGCGCTTGAGTGAATCGCTTGCCACCCTCGAATAGAATGAATCCTGGAATGCTGAAAATCATGACCCTAAGGTACATGCCAGCGAGATGGGCTGATTCGGGCTCAGGAACGAGGCTTCTAATGATGGGCTCGGAAAACCACCACAGAACAGCAACGGGGAAAGCAAGAACAAACAAGAAGCATGTCATGCGCTGGAACTGCAGTCCAACAAGATGCTTATGGCCAGATCCGTATGCCTGTGCACATAGAGTATCAAGTGAAGTAGCAAGGCCCTGGAAAGGCGCCAAACAAGTAATGGCCGCGGTCATGTTGGCCACTGCGTGAGTTAGCCTTGGTTCTGCATTTATTTCTGTCACGTTTAAGTCAACTTACATGAGACAGCACCGAGTTCGAGTTTGCCGATACGACCAACGGCAAAGATACTTGTGACATTAATTGAGTACTGCAAGAGAAAAGTAACAATGAGCGGTGCAGAATAGGTCATGATAGTCTTGGCCTCTCGCTGCCAAGTAGTCTTGATTCGTTGTTCGGCCACGGCGTGTTCCCATGTCTCGTTAAGATGCTCGGGCAACGCACTATCAGTCCGGGAACCTAAGAGAGGATCTGTTTCGCTCGGAGGCAGCACAGTAACAGCGGGAGTCTCTTCCTCATCTAGGGGTATCTTTGTGCTAAAAAGACGACGATATATGCGAGTGAAGAGACCATGCTGTCGGTATCCGTGCTTTGGGGGAAGAACATGGTTGTCTCGCAGCAAGCTGCACTCAGCATTGCGAGACTGTTTCCTCTCTAAAGCCGTCAAACCTGGCTCGCCAAATGTTTGAGGGTTCATAATTGGCCGAGAGCCTCCAAAAGCAACACCACTTGGTCGACGATACATAATGGGATCGCCCTGGAGATCGGATATGGAGGCATCGTCGATGGCGTCGTCCTCAAACTCATCATCTGAACATGCTGCAAGATCCGCGGCCAGAGCTGCCTCAGCTAGAGGCGAGCCTACACGCCATGACGACGATAATGCAGGATGCGCTCCAGAACCGCGCGGAGTGCCATAAGGCGAAACTCCAGCTCCCCTCCCTATTGGGTCCATAGCAATTCGCACAGCCGCCCTAGCGGGAATCACTTCTTCAAGTAGAAGCAAATTCAGACGGCAGTTCTGTAAGGATCACGCGGGAAAAAAGGAAGAAGAAAAAAGACTTCTTCGGAGTGCAACAAGGAACGCCACCGAGTCAAATGGTGGAGTAGGGAAAAACTGAGTGGTACAATGTAATCACAATGAGTTCAACTGTGCTGTTCAACCCAACATAGCATCGGGATCAATGCGCAGATCGCGATGGTGAAGAGAAAGAAGCAGAAGAAAGGAACAAACAGGATAAGAGGAAGGCTGTATATACGTATATAGTGTAGTGTAGTCGAAGCCAAATCACTAGACCCGACTGAAAAGAGGCAATTAACCCGATTTCGCTCTACGCCTGACTTGACTTTTCCAGCTAGCGTTAACGGAAGACCCGCCTTGCCACGGTAAAGGGCGCCATTGAAATGCTGTAAAGACTGCTTACCCTTACCAGGTGGAGTCTTACCAATTCAGGTCAAAGACGTGCAATCTTTCGCTTCACCAAGTCGTGATAGGTGCATCTAAAGTCTTTTGACACGATGCGGGGGTGGATCGTCAATAAGGGTCTGTGGTTCGTTATGTAAGCTTGAATCTGGTTTGATGGCCAGCTGCGCGAGACTCGGCCAGTGGATGAGGCTCTTAGTCTCAGATCTGATACATATATCTCGTGTCAAGCGATTGGTCAAGTTCCCGGCCAAGTCCGCAGCCTTATCATGACTCCCAACATCATGATTCCATCCATCAGCCCCAAGACTGTCCCGCCCAGTCAGGCTCCATATGAGACATTGATGCGACCCAGGGTATCTCATCGCTTGCGTACCGCTGCAGTGGAGTGTTGTACGGAATTCGTAACCCAACTATGGGTTGGGCTTCCCCGTCTTGGTTTGGGTTTTGTGTCATCTCCGGCATATCTGTTCTGAAAGTGCCTACCATGATTGAATCTGGCTTTAGTAACTCTGGCCATACTAAGACCCCAATCTCCCATGATGCGATGCGCATCTCACCCGTCGGTCTGGCTGCCTCACCCCATGCTTGCTTCGAAATGTTGGCTGATGTCAGGAGGCCCCAGTCTATAGACGATGCGTTTGATCGAATGTAGGTCTTTATATGTGGAGCTGCCCTCTTTCGACCACCGTCTCGACGAGGAACGTCGCTAGGAAGCACTGCAACTTGTTAAACATGTTACAAAAACTGTGCGGGAGTCAAACTCACGAGCACCGTTAGGTGAATCATTGGCCCAGTGATGGAAAATTGGACGGAGGTATTCCAGCTGCTTTGCTTGTTGCGATGATTGAATCTTTGTATGTATGGAGCCTCCTGATGCATATCCGTCCAGCGACCGTCGAATTTCATCAGCAGTCGGGAAAACAACCTTGAACTCCGGCCGCCCAATGCCTAGGTTCTTGCAACGAGCCAAGGGCTCGAAAAGTGTCCTTTGCAACCAGTCATCTTGGGCTCCTAATGTTGCAATTGATGACACCTGTACAACAATATTCGAGTCCCCATCATCTTGACATGGAACATGCTGCAAACACCTTTTGAGAGCAGCCCAGCCCCAAGATGTCTCCGACATATCCTGTACGTTATGCTTGCCTGGCACGCTTGCAATAAGCGCGGCTTTAACGCTTGAAAAGTCGTATTGTGCAAGCTCATCGGTGAGGGCTTTGCAAATGATCTTGCGCTTATTATAGAACTTCAAGTAGTTTAGAAGATCAATCTTGAAGCGTTCTCCGCTACCAACGGGATAATCATCCGGGGAGGATGCATGGTTCTGTACATTCGACATTTTAGGAAGCATGGGCGATTTCCAGATACCATTGCTCATATTTGTCCAGTCCTTTGGGATCATGTTAGCGGTATGAATAATGACTTGGGCAGTATCATCATGTCTGAACAATATCATCATCTTGGAATGATGGGTCCCGAACATTTCGGGCATTGGAGCAATATGGATATTGACGTTCTTGAAGTCTGCAGCTGCATTCTGGCCAGAATTAGCAAGCGAGTATTCAGCTCCCCTGTGGTAAACGTACCTCCAACGCTATCCGGCCTTCATCTTCACGTTTCCAGAAACCATGCACTACGTGAACCTTGACGAGGTGGCGTGTATCGGGATCAAATGCGTTCATCAAGAACGGGATATCATGCAGAAAGTTGAACTCCCAACACTCTGAGATAAGGGGATCGCCCAGCAGGTCCCGAAGGCTCAAGGCGTCTTTGTTATCACACTCTGGGAGATCTTGGATCCAGGTTAATTGCCAAGGGGACTTTATTGCAGTCGGTCTGCGGTTCCTCTTTCTAGGGGGGCTTATGGAACGCTGTAGCGATTCAGGTGCATAGGCGTCAAGATCCTCCATTCGCTGGCGCTTGGCTGGACGGTTCATCGTGGTAGCCTGAAGGCGTATTGCCGCGAACCGATTTCCTTGATAACGTTTGAATAGAGCAGGAGTCTTTTGATATGTTGGAATAGGATTGATACGAGGATGATTTTCTGTCAGAATGCCCCAACAAGGGCCAGTTGAGAACCTTGAGACAAGTCGGAAAGTTGTTCGTGAAGCAAGCACCATGTGCAAGGCCGGGAAATAAACTTGGTCTGCGTAGCTCGGAGATATCGCCCTTGAACAGAGTGAGACAAAAGCGTCTTCTGGTTGAAATTCTTTTGGCGAGCTGGTGTTTATGAAGGAGAAGGAATCAAGACTGTCATTTGAGTTATCCTGACCGGTATAGAGTGCTTCTTTCCTTGGGAAATTCCCTTGCTGTTATGAGGGCAAGAGGGACGACCTAGCACGGTACCTAAGTACCTATCTACCCAAGTATTTACCAAATAAGGTAGGTACACCCAGGTTAGTTTCTAGGTACCTATGAGTAGGTACCTATAGTAGTCAAACAAAGGCGGGGATTCGAAGTCAGGAATAAGTCTTTTAAATTTGCGATTAAGGATATACACCTCCTCTCAAAAGTCACAACACTGTTGCTACACTTCTGGAATTAAGAGTAAAATACCTAAGTTACTACTACCTTAAGTGCCATGGTACCGTCAGAGGTAGTAGCAATGAAAGCTCGAAACATCCCAAGCCAAAGACGGGCAAGCGTCAAGTGGAGTGGCTGAGAAGGGACCTGTGGCGTCGAGTTCTGATACGGAACGTGGTCTCGAACTCGAATGCGCCTCCTGAATAGTGAACTCTTGTCCTCCTTGACCCTTTATCTTCTTCCATCTAGTATTCTCGCTTTTACCCTTCATCATCATCTGCTTTCGCGCTTAGTGAGCGCGATCGTGCGATTGTTTTCTTGTCATTTCTTTCTTTCTCTTTTCTATATTGCGATAGCTCCAGGCTACCCCCAGCCTCATCCGATACGATCGCCACTAGCCAATTGCTCTTCTACCACATAATCTGGCTCAGCATTGCTTCTCGTCTCCCTTACCTCATCCGAATAGCCTGTTTTGCGCTTCTAGCCTCGGCGCATACTCAAATATTCTTCGCTGCGCCTCCTTTACCATATACACTACTGTACAATTATCGATCGAGTCTGATACCTCGGGCGCTTCTAGCCCAGCATGCGTGTCTCTCCGCTCGCAGTCCTTGCCGGGCTGTCGGCCTTCGCTTTGGCTGAGGAGGAGAGGAACCCGGTGACGGACCCTTCAACTTTCAACGGGAAGACGGTACCACCACTCATTGAGTTGACACCGTCAAACTGGGAGGAAAAGGTTAAGAAGAACAAGTTTGTAATGGTTAAGCACTACAGGTATGTTAATCCTTAATAGGCTGTAGCTCGTTTACTTATGAGCCACCAGTCCCTACTGTAAGCACTGTACCAGATTTGCTCCGACTTTCCAGACTCTTTATGAATTCTACTACACCTCAAAGCCCGCGACCGACGATCCGGATGCCACATTTACTAAGTACTACGACTATACGTTCGGTACTGTGAACTGTGTTGCCTACTATGACTTTTGTATGGAACATAACATAGAGTCATACCCAACCACAATTTTGTATGAAGACGGAAAGGTGTTCGAAACACTGCGCGGAATCAAGAACATGACAACACTAAGTAACGCGGTTGAGAAAGCGCTTGCCAAGACACACCCAGGTCGACCCGAACTTCAAGAATTGCCCAGCCCCGGTGACACCGTGTTCCCTGCGCCCAAAACCGCCCAAGAAGCTGTGGAACCTGTCGCTGAGAAGAAGGAAGCAGAAGCTGGGGGAGATGCCAAGGCGCCAGTGGAAAAGGCTGCGGGTCATGCTGAGAAGCCTCTCGATATCGCAGCCGAAAAAACGATCGAAGAATCAGCTGGTAAGGTTGCGGGCAAGTCTCTCGACGACGTCACCGAATTGCCCAAGGAATCGGACAAGTCTGACAAGACCGAGTCGACTGACAAGGCAGCCGAGGAATCTGGTTCTGCTAAGGATGGTGGCAAGGACTCGTTTGGTGCTGACTGGAAAGTTCCGAGTACCGGTCAGATGCTCAAGAAAACCAAGCCCAAGGACTCTACACCAAAGTACAACCTGGAAGGTGTCAGCACTCCTTTGACTCCTGATAACTTCGAAAGGCTAGTTACAAACTCTAAAGACCCCTGGTTCATTAAGTTCTACGCCCCCTGGTGCTCTCATTGCAAGGCCATGGCACCTACATGGCAGCAATTGGCCAAGAACATGCAGGGAAAACTTAACATTGGCGAGGTCAACTGCGAGGCGGACCATAAGCTCTGTACCCAAATGGGCGTTAAGGCATTCCCTACCATCTTCTTTATAACAGGCGCAGAAAAGGCCGAGTACAAGGGCCTTCGCGGGGTAGGTGACTTTGTTGCATATGCCGAAGGGGCGCTCGAAGTCGCCGGTGGCGTTCTCGATGTCGATGCCGAAAGCTTCAAGGAGCTTGAAAAGACCGAGGAGGTCCTCTTCGTCTACTTCTATGACCACGCTACCACGACCGAAGACTTCAAGGCACTGGACGCTCTACCACTCAACCTTATCGGACGAGGCAAGATTGTTAAAACAAGTGACCCTGAACTCTGCTCTAGGTTCAAGATCACTACTTGGCCGAGACTCTTGGTCTCACGGGAAGGCCGTGCAACCTACTATACACCCATCACTCCTGATGAGATGAGAGATGTCGACTCATTGGTCTCTTGGATGAAGTCTACATGGCTCCCTCTTGTTCCTGAGATGACTGCCATCAACGCCAAGCAGATCATGAGCCACAAGCTAGTCGTACTTGCAATTCTTAACCGAGACGATGAGGACCGCTTGCAAAATTCTATCTCTGAGCTCAAGAATGCCGCCAACGAGTGGGTGGATCGCCAGGTCCAGGAATTCCAGATGGAGCGTAAGAAGCTCCGAGATGCCAAGCAGATGAGAATTGAGGAGGCCGAGAGCCGCGACGATCAGCGTGGCCTTCGTAATGCCAAGGCCATCAAGATTGACATGGACTCTACACGCCGTAAGGAGGTTGGTTTTGCCTGGGTCGACGGCATCTTCTGGCAGAGGTGGATTGCCAGCACGTACAACGTCGATGTGAGAGACGGTGAGCGTATCATTATTAACGAGGAAGATGTAAGACCCTGAGTTTCCCTTGCGATTTACGAGATATTAACAGTATTGCAGCGACACCAGTTCTGGGACACTACACCTACGGGTAACCACATCATGATTAGCCACACCTCAATCATGGACACTCTTGACAAGATTCTCTATGGCCCTAACCCCATCTCTCCTAAGTATACCATCGGCTCTTTCGCCAAGTTCTTCTTTGACATCAAGATGAACTTTGTCGACCACCCATTCCTATCCCTGGGCTTCGTCATTGCTGTTGGTTTCGGCATCTATTCTTGGTTCCGCAACCGCACTCGACGGTCTCGTGGCACATTCTTCCGTATGGACGATTCGCTAGGCCTCAAAGATGGACTGCTTGGGCAGAATGCCAACGACAAGTCTGACTAAGGTATAGCAGCCTGTGTGAGATTAGCGGTATCGAGAGGGTCTTGTCATGTGAATAGACATGGTTCTGATGCTTGTCACTGGTACGGTCGCTACAGACCGACAGCCGGCAATTGTAAAGAAGGGGTTACTGGAATGGGTTCACAAAGGGATGTCTTATAGTCTGTGTTGACAAATTGCGGAGTTTTGGGTTTGATATCTGTATTTAGAATGCGTGACAATCACTCACTGTATACTAAATGAGTTGATGTGGGAACACCACGTCTTGCATATGCCACGTTCCGCTCCACTGCTTGGAGATTCCCCGAATGTTTGACGCGCTTTACTACATAGTTGACTTTTTTCTCATCTCTCATCTCTCATCTCTCGTCTCTTGTCTCTTGTCTCTTGTCTCTTGTCTCAGTCGCCTACATTTGATTGTCGTATGAAAATCGTGGCTCGGCTCTGACTTACACTGCTGAGCTACTGAGCCCTTCTATAATCTGACTATAGTCTACTATGTATATCATATAAGTTTTCAAAAGTATCCAAGATCGGTTATGTATATTTGTTGTTATTGTCTTTTCAAACTGATAATCAACCTTACCAAGACCAGCGATTGGTTCGTCCACCCTATATCGAAATTTGACGACCGAATGTAAAGCCAACGAGGTAGAAACAAGTACGTCCAAATGCGAAGATATTCGGGTTCATCCTTACCTCCTCCAAATCGTTTCACATATACCCTAAATCAGGTGTAAAGCTCATCAGTAAGACTGTTGAGCGTCAAACCCTCCTGGGCAATATCCCCAGCATCTACCAAGAAATCGAGAGGCATCTCGACAAGTGTGCCACGGACACGAGACAGCCACTGCTTCACCTCCTGCACACCGCCAGGGAACTCGGACTGCACGATGTGGCCGTACTCGATCTTGCCCTTCTTGAGCTCCGCCTTGACATCCTGGTCCTTCTTACCAGGGATGATGAAGTATTGAGAGAAGAAGGAATCATAGTCCTTCCAAGTCCTTACTCGGTTGGTGGGAACTGGATGGAATGCCCGGTCAAACGTCTCGGTGTTGACGCGCGCCGTGTTAGTCCAGAGACGTTGAAAGTCTGGGTGCAGTGGATCACGGACCAAAACATCGGCTGGAGAGCCCCAATCGTAGTTGTTGGGGTCACGGTCGACAGGCGTCCAGTTCTGGTTGGGCTGGTCCCAGCGCTGGTCGGGAATGAGGCCGAGATGTTTTCGGAAGAGGTAGCGGCGCAGGGAGGCGGCGAAGCGAGAGGCCGTGTAAGGACGTCCGTTCATGTAGGACTCCACGGGGGTGGGATCCTCGATAACGACAGCAATCTCAGAATCGTGGTCTCCAACCTGCGACCGGTCGTTCAGGTTGGCTGAACCGCAGATGACCAAGCGGTCGTCGGCAATAAGCAGCTTGCTGTGGATGTACAGTTCCTCAGAAACGAAAGCATTGATCTCGTCTTCAGGGTTTCCATCCCAGCGGAGATCAGTGACTTTGGGCCCTTGGTCCATGTAGCATGCGCTGATCGTATCGAGGGTGTGATCTCCCACCTTGCTAGCTCCTTGCTGATATCTCTCGTACGGATCTGTCCTACCACCCTGGTGCTGGGGCCTGTTCTCGTAGTTGGAAGAACCGGAATAGCCTCCCTGTTGGCCCGAGTAATGTCCCTGCTCCGGCCGTTCATCGTACCTAGAAGAGCCAGAATTGTACTCCTGCCGCTGCGGGCGCTCATCGTACCGCGAATCGGAATGTCTTCCCTGGTAGCGATCAGGCTCCTGTCTGCCGCTGAATCGCGGATCTGCTTGGGGGTGTTCATAAGGATTGCGCTCATGGCCTCCGCCATAGCCTGCATCTTCCCCGTAAGCAGGTCGGCCGCCATAGCTTTGCTGAGAATATTCGCCTTGATACTCGTCATCATGCGATCTACCACCGTAACCCTGTTGCGAGTACCCTCCCTGAGATCTTGATTCGAATCGAGCGTCAGCTCCTGAGTGACTGTATGGGTCACGTCCAGATCGACTTCCGTAGCTTTCGTCTTGCCGGTAATCGTCACCGTCGCCTCTGGCGCTGTATCTTGAGTCAGAGTGTCCCCCACGATAGTCGTCATCATACTGTCGTCCGCTGCTCTGCCTGGAGTCGGAGTATCCTCCTTGATATTCTTGACGGTAACCATCTCGCTCGGGTCGATCTCGGTGGCTTTGGTATCCCCCGCCTTGACGGGAGCTAGAAAAGTCTCCGCGGCTTGCTTGGTACTCTTCACGTGCTGTCCTACCGGAACCCTCATCAGGGTAACCTCCCAGTTCCCGATCTCTTTCTTCCCGAGCCTCCTCATAGGACACACCAGTGCGGGCTTCTGCTTCAGCCATGGTCTTGGATGTGTTGATGCGGTCGAAGTTGCGGAGGTTGTAGAAACTGATATATCTACCAGTATCACGGATCCCTGCCTTACGGAGCTTCGAGATGATACTATTTTCACCGCGGCTGATAGAGTCGTACTGGAACTCCATGATGGCTCTCGTTCCTAGAGCGTCCTTGTCATGCAGATCACCGGCGAATGCAGGAACTGCTGGCATGAGCACCCAGATGTGGAATGGCTGACCCTCATGATCCGCGCGGATGACTCGTTCTACCAATGCAGCACCAATCTTGTTCTTAACAGGCTTTTGCTTGTCGTCGGTAGCAGTGATGAAGAACTGAATGGTCAGTAGAAACTCAGCAAGGCAGGGGGTTGCTTACTTGGTTCTCGATGTAAATGTAATGCTTAGCCTCGCCAATTGCCTGAATGTATGCATTTTGGATTGAACGCTCAAGTGGATGGCCAGATGACCATTCAGCGCAGCTAGAGTGTGTTAGTCATTGAGCAAGAAAAGCGAGAAGTGCGATTACTATACCTTCGAATCATCTGGATACGAGGCATATCGCCATTTTGAGACCTGTGTCCATGGTCACGGTGATGTGGCTCACCATGTTCTCCAAATGACCTGAGTTTGTCCATACCGCGGTTGAAATGCTCAGTCAAGCCACCCAAATAGTCATCCTCGCCTCTGGAGCGCCTATCTCCATGGCCAGAGGTATCTCGAGAAGGTACCTCAAGTTTGTGATACTTGCCCGGGTTCTTCTCCTTGTACTTGTCTTTGAAGATGAAGTTCCTGCGTATGGTTAGTTGATGGTTGAACTGTCAGATGTCAAGCCATGGTGTAGCTCACCATCGGTCGATGAAATGATCAACCATGTCACGAGTGATAGGCCCGCTCATGCTTAGAGCAACATCTGACCAACCCATTCTCGAACTCTTGGTTCGGTCAACTACTATCAGTCAGTTTGAATTCACCGAGAGGTGTTTTAAAGTATAAGAAATGAAGTTCGCTGATCTTGGTGTTTGGTAGCCTTATATGTTCCTACACCACGATAACTTCAAAACACGCTCATGATGATAGACTTACGCTTATTTTGATTGAAGTCTTGAACGGAAGCAAAGTCAAATACTCTAGCGTTATTAAAATCTTGGCCAGGGAAGATAATATCATCCAGGTTACCGGGATGAGCATCAGCGATTGGGTGGCCTGTTGAAGTTGTGAGTGTCAAAATCTCCAATACACTTGATAAACTTACTGCTTGTATCCCATCGCCCAAAACCTATAATAAATTAGTTAGCATTGCGCAGTCTTTGTGAATGATGAGATTCCATACACATATCAAGCCCTCCCATGAAACCCAACCTGCCATTATCAACGACCAGGAGTTTCTCATGGTGTGCCCAATACAGCACAACATCGCCGGCAGTACCATAGACCGCTTTAAGAGCATCGCCGGATGCCTTGGCCAGATCAAAGTTGGTCAATGCCTTGATCGACTTGCCCAGCTCTCTTTGAAGGTCATAGCCTGTGGGCAAGTGATCCGGGTGCCTGAAGACATGAATGTTCTTGTGGAGTGCCTCCAGAGCAGTCCTCGTGTGAGAAGAGTTAAGTGTAAGAGCTGCTTCGACCTCTTTATAGACTATAATGAAGACCTCAACTCCCCGCTCTGCAGCCGCCTTGAGCATGCGGTCCAAACGATATTGCTCATTTTTAGCAGGAGGACGACGCAGATACAACTCAGGGCTCAGCCACCAATCGAGAATATAGATATTCTCTTGGGCCTCTGATGATGGCTATACGTTAGACAAGGTCGATATTTCTTTCTGATGAGTTGATGGAACTTACGCTCAAGGGCCTGGGAAACGGCCCAAAAGTAAGAGGCTCCGTCAACGTACCACTTGACGTTGCCCTTGGACTCTGCAGCGAACGAGTGATAGCGGTTGACGGCTTGTTGCCTTTGGAGGTACTGGGCGGCAGCATCATGGGGGTGATCGTTATCTTGAGATGGTTTACCGCCTCCTTGCGAGTAACCACCGCTTTCATAGTGTTGCTCCTGGCCTCCGTAAGGCCGGTCATAGGCATGGCCTCCGTACTGGTTCTGGCCTCCGTAGTGGCTCTGGCTTCCTTGGGTGTATTGACTATGGGACCCTTGGGCGTATTGGCTAGAATGGCTCTGTGATTGAGAGTGGTGCTCGTCATCATCGTTGTCCTTCTTGTTCAGGACGCTCTCAACGTGCTCGCCGACCTTCTTGAGGAAATCCATGTCCGTATGACGAGGGCGAGGGCTAATACCTCAACTTGCCCTGAGCTTTTGGCGGTTGGTTGCAGCGTGAAGAAAGACAACAGTTCAAAAGTAGTTTAAATGAATAACGCGTCAAGAATGAACTAGCTCTTCCAAGATGCAGTAGATTTAAGCAAGAGATGGGTTGCCTCAGGGACGCTGATAAGCTGACGCCGAAGCTCTGAGTGGGGAGCTGAATGATGATGACGATGATGGGCGGCTGTTTTTAGAATACGCCTACCGTAAAAGCCGAGAGCCAATGAATCAATGAGGTGAGGTAATTTACACCGTACAAAGTACCTACGGCATTTTGTGCAATTATTAGGTATTATCAATCAATTGGATTGGACAAATGAGCAAGCATCCAATCTCATTGGGACATTGATTAACCTGCGGGGTTGCACCTTAAACAGACAGACGTGTCGAGACAACCAGGATCGACTACTGTAGGTATGTAAAAGGAGCAACAAAAGGCCCAAGTTGGCTGAAGTACACGTGAACTAGGGGTCCTCTGATGTCAGTGATACTTGTATGGAGTTTCCGATCTTTATGAAACGATGATCATATGTGAACTGACGTATCCATTCCCGTTGGACAACTTTCTAACGTTAACGCTACTGTGTTTGACAGCTTCGACTGCCGAAGCTCAAACCCGGTACAGCCCTCTTCTAATGCAAGATAACCCATTAGGATAGGTGAATCAAATCTACCGGACTGTCTGTCACATGCACAGTATTTAATAAAGCTCTCGTTAACTGGGCTGCTTAAACCCAATGGAACCTCTTGGGCGGCGGCAGCTCCCCGGCAATGAATAGCCTGATCTGCCTCCTTGTCCAGGTACTACAAGATAACCTCACCTTTCAGTCAACCGGCAGCTGACGATAAAAATCAACAGTTACTTTGCAATTACGCTGCTTCTGGTAACCGAAATCAACGACGTGATTGCCTGGATGGACCACAGTAGTCTATCACCCAGGCTCCAGCATAGAAACAGACCAGATATGGGCTGATAGAGGCCTACGCCGTGATGGTGTTTCGGTCAACCCATCCGTCTATGCTTGTTATCCACCTTCTATATGGAAACAGACTCCTTACCAACGGGATCAGGGGATATGAAGGGATCCCGTCGGTCACCCGTCCCGTCCCGTTTTCTCTCGTTTCATCAACCCATCCATGACCGTGAAATAGAATCCTTTCACTCTCTCTTGGCCTTCAGCTCTTCACAACCAGCTTTTCTACTTGGAGAGAAGCCACCCACCACCAAACCTAACCTGCCAGATTCGTGAATGCGCCATTTATTCCGTCAGTCTGTGGCAACCGTGGCGTGCAACCTCTTCACGGTTCCGTAGTGTGAAAAGGCGAGAATCGAAGGATCCAATCCATCCAATGCTGTTTGAGGGTGTCAACGACCTGCCTACCTGCCTCTCGGCTGATGGTGGTGCAGGCCGTGCAGCGGAGCCGTTACGACGGGAGCTAAATTAATGGCAGACCCCGACAGCAATTACCCGGCGCGGCGGGAACCTCACTGGACCGCTGGGCCTTGGGCCTTGGGCCTTGTTGGGACTTGGGACTTGGGGGCCGGCACCAACCCGCTGGAAACCTTCTTGATCAGGGCACAGTAGCTGCAGGGGAGAGGGCGGATTTTTTTCCACGGCCCTGCATGAGGTGGGATTGGATTCTCTGTTGAAAGGTTCATTGAATCACACCCGACCTCAGCTTAATAGTCACTTCCTAATCGACTTGAGGTCTTGACTCCCTGGGCCGATATTCTCCGATCTCTTATTTCACTTGGACACCTTTTTTACTCATAACCCAAAAGCTCTCCCGTTTCCTACTCTCAACTGCTTAGTCGATCAGCTAACAAGTTAAATTGTCAAGGTCAGTTTAGCTTGGGAGTTTGAGCTCCTAGATCGGATAACTCAAACCCATCTCCCCTCATAATATCACCCAACAAGTCTCTGAATCTTGTCCAGGAATCCTTCACCAACAGAGACTGATAATTGCTTGATCGATCCATACACCAAGCATCGTTGGATGGCAAGATTTCAAGGCTGCAGATGCGGTTTACAAAAAACAAGCCTTGTACACTGAGACACAACTTGCACTCTTGTGAAGCATTCACCCCCTCACCACCCACTACTCTGAGCATAAACACTCGTCCGATCAATAAGACACCTTCAACATGACAGAGTCGGGAACAGTGGCCCTCTTCTCGCCAGGCCAACATGGCCACTTGATCCCCTACCTCGCCGCCATCCACGCCTCCTGCATCACTCACGACCGTACTATCGCAGAATTCCTCCCGCCTCTATCTCACGAGAAACTCCTCGCTTGGTGGAAACAGCGCATCGCCGAGGTCGCAGACGGCAAGCGCCTCATATTCATTCTCCTCAATGAATCCGAACCTGGAGCTCGACCAAAGGGCCCTGACGTGGTAGGCGTTGTCATGCTTGCCATGCCCTCGTCCGAGACAGGCCCGTTCCGCGGCGCCGTCGAGAAATTGCTTGTTCACCAGGCCTTCCGCGGCCGAGGGGGTGCCAGAACTCTGATTTCTGCTCTCGAGGCTGAGGCGTCCAAGCGTGGTAGGACTATTCTGGTATGTTCAATACGGCTCTCAGCATATCAGTGATATCAAGTTCCGGTGGCTGACCCCTTGTCTAGCTTCTCGACACCGAGACCGGAAGCCCTGCAGAAGAAGTGTATAAAAAGCTTGGTTACGTCGAGCTCGGCAAGATTCCAAAATACGGTCTGAGTCCAAATGGCGAACTTAAAGACGGAACCTTCTTTTGGAAACACCTGGCAATACAGCCATGAGGAGAAATCAGGAGGGTGAAAGGAAATTGTCGAACTTTTGCTATTTTCAAGGGTCGACAGAATGCGTTTTGAAAGTACCTACTGTAGAAACCCACCTGCAATGGAGGTAGGAGAGCGAGGCGACTCGATTTTGCTGTTCTTAAAATGGATTCTGGCTGGCGAGGTGCTTCGGTTTGCTTTCTAGATATGAAAAAAATGAACTATTCGAGAAACATCGAGCTTGCACGCGCTTGTATTGAGATTACCTGCTTTCCTTGCTTTGCTTCCTAAACTGCACAAAGGTCCGTGATACTATTACAACTTCCAACAAACGCCGTCATCCCAGGTTCACTTTGTACACCATCTACTCGTCATCCTCGAGTTCCTCAACTCTTGGTGCTTCGTAGTGCCGTTGCTGTACGTCTCCCGTCTTGACCTGGGTATCCGTGCCAGTCGTTGTTGCGCTCGTAGGCGCAACCTGTCCAGTAGCAGCAGCGAAGGCGGGGTTGGCACTGGTTCCAGGGGCTGCTGACTTCTTTTTCTTCTTTTTCTTCTCGGTCTGCGCTCATGTTAGTATTTTTAATTAAATTTTCCCACTGCGTTTCGCAACAGATCTTTACTAACCTCATGCCAAGCCCAAACAGGTCTGAAACTGTCCATAAACGAAACATCCTCCCACAGATTGGGGAAAAGCCAAAGGCCGGGTGGCGTAGTAAAGTAGGTGATGCAGAAAAGGATAACACGGAAAATAGCCATCAAAAAGAACAGCCCAAGGAGTCCCAGAAGTCCCCAGCTGAGGTAGTAAACACCCTGGCGCAGCACTAAAGGCCAAAGGGGATACAAGACAATAGCGAAGATGGCGAGGAGTGCGAGACCGGCATAGATCTTTCGCTTGAGCTGACTGCCTTCCCACAGCCAAGCATAGTACATGTCTTCTTTTGCTTCTTGTTGCTGCTCAATCTTGACAGTCCACTGACCCTTGACGCGCTTGGGCTTCTTTCCGTTGGGGCCTGCCTGAGGCTCGATCTTAGAAACTCGGAGGGCAAGCATGCTCAAAGGCAGCAGCTTAAAGGTGTTCTCGAGAGAAGCTCGGTCGGTGATTTCGGGTAGAAGTGGGTTCTTCTTGCGGGCTTTCTCATATGCAGGAGACTGGAGAGCTCGGAGGGCTCGCTTGACTATGCTGTGTTAGTGTCCGGAAAGTTTTCAGTGTTGCACTGACCTACCTCGAAACATGTCCTTTCGCTCGCCGTTCAGGATAACAGTTCGGGGCTTGAGATCCTGACCACGGAGGAACTTGGCAAGAGCAATAGCCTTGGGGTTGGGAGGTCCCGGGGTGATGGGTTGAGCGCGACCCTGCTGAGGAGGATGAGCATGGTTATGAGCATGACCAGGAGCGCCGCCTTGCTGCTCTGCCTGTTCTGCGCGCATTCGCATCTGCTCTTGTGCCTGCCTCTTGATATGCTCGATAAACTCCGGGACAGTCATGCCGTTCTTCTCAGCGTCGATGGCGAGTTGGCGCTGCATTGCTTGGATCTGCTCGGGTGTTGGTCGCTGTCCAGGCTGAGGCATGGGAATCTGACCAGGCCCAGGCTGAGGGCCTGGTTGGGGAGGTGGAGTGGACATGTCGAAACTTGGTCAATGTAAAAGAGTGTATAGAAAATGTTAAAGTGTATGAGAAGAGGATAAGAGGAACATAAGCACACAAGGACGAAGTAATGAGATGTGGATTTGACAGATTTAAGAATGAACAAACATGGTGTTGCTGCCACTTGGACCATGCCGTGCCAATCATGTCATTGCTTGCCCAGAGACAACGGTGTTCACTTCCCTACCTACCAAACAACTCCAAAATTTCCCCGGGCGGATTGTCAATTGGCCGATCTCCGATGCGTCCATGCGTCCACGTGATTAAGCGACCGCAAGCCAGCATTAAACTGTCTGTAGCTTGAGGACCATCTTCGCTACTTTGTTTGAGAGCTCAAGTGCTCGACAGCCGCCACCATGGGTGACCGTTTAACACAACTCCAAGATGCTGTAGATCAGGTCTGTATTGGGTATATTTCCACATTGCAAAACTTGCTAATAAATTCCATAGCTTGCGCAACAGTTCGTAGCATGCCTCCACTATGTAAACAAGCGGCATGACCTTGAGATGCTTGGTCCTAATGACAAAATCCGCGAAGTGAAAGATGCACCAAAAGAGGGTATGCTTATCTTTTTTCGCTCATGTGATGTTGACGGTCGCTAACCGCATTACAAGTTGACTCACTCCCCCCGGACGAGTTTCGTGCTGGCATGGTTGAGTTATCACAGGATCTTGTTTTGAAAGAGCAGCAAATCGAGGTCCTCATCTCGTCACTTCCTGGTCTGGACAATAGCGAAATGGACCAAGAGAGATACATCAAGGAACTTGAGGAGGATTTGAAGATCGCCGAAGCCCAACGCCAAGAAGCAATCAAGGAGAAGGATCAGATACTGTCTGAGCTCGACACCGTGATTCGCAGCATCCGACGGCCTTAAAACCCACGATTTCTTTAACCTTCAATACGATTACCGGTGCGCAGCGCGGAGTTATGGAGTACGGATAGAGAAGGGTGAAGGGCGGGCAAACCATGCGTGGGACGCTTTGGTTTGCTTTATTGAAAGATTCATAATACAAAGGTATCTCAACCTAGTGAGCGCCTTGAACGCCACCGTCTAATTTTATCCCATGCCTTATAGGCTTACATAGTCTCCTCTACTCTACCTCGTGACTAACGCCGAAGTCAAACACTGTG
The DNA here is from genome assembly GCA_013184455.1 of Fusarium continuum. Classification (NCBI taxonomy): domain Eukaryota; kingdom Fungi; phylum Ascomycota; class Sordariomycetes; order Hypocreales; family Nectriaceae; genus Fusarium; species Fusarium continuum. The sequence goes on along the minus strand of JABCKB010000054.1, from coordinate 1,913 downwards.
CTTTAAGATGATGTAGATTTGAAGAACTGCGGGTAGATATTGCGCAGTTCTCTCAAGTGCTGGATCTGATATTGCGAAGCAGGGGTTTTAGGAGCAGCCACCCCTTCTTCGACGAGATGGGCCGCTGTCCAGCCAAACTCTTTTGCCTTGGAGCAGTTCAAGGCAGAATCATCTATGACAGTTAGTCAGAGTCACCGAAAAAGAAATCGGAAAACTTGCCAACAAAGAAACAATCCTCCACTCTTTCGACGCCTGCTTCGCGCATGGCCTTCTCATACATGCGGGGGTCGGGTTTGCACAGCAAAGGTTTCTCCGCATAGTTACAGTAAGTGAGGCCATCAAACAAGTCCTCAATGCCTAGAAGTCGGACAACCCGTTTTCCGTGGGTCACATAGGCGTTGGTGAACAGCCACATCGAAACCTTGGACTTGTCGATATCCTCAAGGAGCTCGCGTAGCTCGGGATTGGGCTTGATAATCCCTTCAAGAGGTAAAGCATCGTCGACCTTGGCATTGTAGTCTAGGGGATCGATTTGGTGATGGCGCACAAGTCCCTCAATGGCCAGGCCGTAACTAGTGTAATACTCCTTGTGCAGCTTCACCGCTTCGTCCCAAGGGATCTCCAGATGCTTTGAGAAATACTCATCGATGAGTTTAGCCATGAGGTCATGGACCTTGGAGCCTGTATGCACTGTTAGGTTCAAGTAGTCACAGAAACCAGCTTTCATTGAGGCCTACTTCTTGGGTATAAGCAATTGTCGATGTCGCTATACGAAAGTCAGCTCAAAGCCAGATAAGTTGGGATCAAATAGAAATCCAAAGAAACTAACAAGAATAGGACCTGTTTTCCGGGGTTCATGTCCTGAGTGCTGCCCATGTTGAATTTGGTATGAGTCTGGATATTGAGAGTAGTGTTGAGGTTAGCAATATGAGGATAGCGAGGTGTAAGGCTTGAGCTGAGCAATAAAGACGAGGGCAATGAAGGTTTGAATATGCGCTGGAGTGATGATAATGCTGAAACACGTGGTCGTAATTGGTACATTGAATGGCCATTAGGGAGAGAAAGACAGTTTAAATAGATTTTTTATCGGATGGCGATCCGAACTAAAAGGTAGGGCCAGCACTTGTTTCGATCGACTCTATCCGTTCTCGACGTTGCGTTTGGCCAAATGACTCTTGCGGCGTGGCTGAATAATGAACAGTGCTCGGCTCCGATTGCGGGACTGTCACTAACTTCGTCGCGGGCTTGAATGGTTCATGGGCAAACATGCGATGAATGCGCTGTAATACTGTGATGCATAGAAGATGGCCCCTATATTTGATTAAAATACTCCATCTAAAACACGTGTAACTAGGCCACTGGCCTTGATCGGCCATGTGTCATGACATGAACTATCATGGGCTCTTAAAAGGAGGCTGCCCGGTTACGCGTTATAGTCGCTTCCATGATCCATGTCTGCAGGGAGTTCGTCATGAGCCTCATGGCACAGAACCTAATTCGTAAGAATCAAAGCAAGGCGAGTAGCTAGAAGTACGGTTCCCTCGGAGGTGGCTCGTAACACTCCGTATCCGTGCTCCGTAGATGTAGGCATAATCGAGGTATTCCTTTGTACCCTCCAGGATCCAGCTGTCTTGATTATAAACGTCCTCTCCTTTCTGCATACGAGGCTTATAGAAGAGCTCGTGTAAAGAGAGCTATGACACCGCCAACCTCACCAGGATAGCTCCACTTGCGGCATGAGGTATGAGATATGGTTGAGAAATAATTAAATTATTACAAAACTTTAATTATAATGTTTATCAACTAAAGAGCCAACCAATCCTAGCATAACTATCTCTAATTACTAATATTTAGTCTTTCTTAATAATACCTAAATATATATAATATTATTATAAATATATATAATAGCTTAG